>JACXGM010024568.1:0-15664 GCA_016801145.1 Umbra pygmaea
TCTGGGACAGGGCAAGGGTAACAAAATTTCCTATTAATGTGCGATGCGTGTTATGTTACCTGCTTTGGAGACTACACGGTGGATGGTAAGGAAAGTGTTTCCAAATTCTCCCACTATTTGGTCTAGTATCCAATCAAGGAATTCAATGCAGAGTAAGACAATGCATGTATATCTTAGGCCTGTGTATAACAACAGACAAGTTGGGTTTTCAGCTAACACAGTGCACTACTTTTGTGCAGACCCATTGCTATAGGTAGCCTACTCACATTCAAACATTGTAGATTATGCTCCTGTGTTTTTACAGTGACTGTGTGTCTCGTAAACAACCTAAACGCACCCCTTTGCGTATTGATAACACGACATTACACTTGACATTTTCGTGTTATTCATACGCCAAATTGAATTTTCGCGTGCCATAGAGACGCCATAAGTTTACATTGGAAACGGTTAAGGTTAGGCAACACCTTACACAGAGTGGTTAAGGTTAGTGTAAAGGTTAGGTGAACGTTTAGATATGATGTTGGTGTATTTACAACACGAAAAAGTTTGGCGTACATATTACACGCCACTTTGGCGTATCCATACCACGCGAAAAGCTGATTTGGCGTCTTTATAGCACGATAAAACCAACATCGTGTTATATGTACGCCTTGGAGTGAGATCAGGCTGCTCGTAAAACGTGACATCCCATCTCGATACTATAATGGCAAAGGTGTAAAAATACAAATTACAAAAAGGACCTCATAAGTGGTTACCTAGCTGTGTTCACCATGAGAGGAAAGTTCACGTTTTTATTAGGATCTTCCATCATCTGGTGAACACATCCAGGCTTCTCTGTACTTTTACACCTTTGAGTATCGGGAAACACTCAGTCATGACCCAATTTGTATCATGATAGAGACAATGGATAATGCCCATCATGAAATGTTTATTTTTATTTTTTGTTTAACACCTTGATTAGCTCTGATAGCATGGGTGATAGGCACCTGCTTTGTATCTAACCAGGCTCGATTTTACCACATTGGTGTGCGCCACTATTTATGATAGCCTATAACAAATTCATTTAAATTCCAATATAGCCTACATTATTGACTCTGAACCTATTGAGATTGATTGGCTCCGAATGCTGTCTCTAGCAAGGACATGGCTGGACGGCCAAATCGTTAGTTGCCAATAGCCCAACTAATTCATTAATCAATTTTGACGATAAGCGGAATCTTTCACCCCTGAGTTGTTGTAGGCTATCCAGTGCAGCTTTTACAATAGCGACACCTTTCGGCTCCAATTTACAGAATAGATAAGGGATATTATTTAATTGCCAAAGTAAACCCATCTTAATGAAGGATTAGCTGTACCTCTTTAAGGGCTTCCTCATACTATGACTGAGTATCATGTTTTAATTTAGTCGATTGAGATTGAGCAGAATATAGAGACAACAATAAGGTTTTAAAACGGTATTTAAACGTTTATTTTTCTTTCGAATATCGTGAAAAAAATTAACAATTATTACATTATTGCAGTCAAATAAATTCATACATTGTTATCAACTTGATACATTGGGTCTCCGGCCTCAAACCATGGTTTCCGGGCCATTTAAATAGTAGGCATGCCTTAGAATCAGTATAATTATGTACACATCTTCGGTTTTAATTAACATTTTTATCAAAAATAAATTCTCTTTATGTACAAATAATTGCATAAGTTACAGGCATGTCCAATAAAGTCTTAAAAGTGATACAGACTTCAAATGTGACAATTTACATTGAAATACTTAAAAATGCAAAATACACAAATATTATTTACGTTATATAAATTCATTTACATATCTCTTTCCACGACAAAAGTACCTCAGCATTTGTGGTCAATGTACTTGTCACTGACATGTTTTTATAAATTAAATGACACTGAGTTTTAACGCAGCTAATAGAGAGTTCTTTAGACTTCATTACTGGGACACCGTTTGGTGGTGGGACTGTAGACCGGGATAGTGATTTCGCTCATCTCCTGAACTCTAATTGGTCGGGGAGGAGTGACCAGGACATAGTCAAATTCCCTGTGCAGAACCTTCTCATATACACTCTGTAGGCCCGTTGTTTTGGGAATGTGAGCTTGGTAATAATTGTCTCTCCGGAGCGAGTCTCGGGGCAATGAAGCGGTTTTTGAGAGACTGTTGAATGTGGAAAGGCTCTGGCTGGGAGGTGTGGGGACGGGGGAAGGACCTGCATTAGCGCGGACAGCTGAGGGGCTCCAACAGCGATCAGAGTGTCCAAGAATCTTGCACTCACTGGTGCACGCCCATAGGCCTAACAGGAAAAATAGTGAGATTAGTTATAATCGCATATAAAACACAAAAGCAAAGTATAGGCACTGCTTGCGCACAAATTTCACTGATACAAATTTGTTATGATAAACAACTAAAAGTAGGACAGTCTCTTACCGCTCTGTCCGCCCATGGGGGGTACTGGAACGCCCTCTTTCTTCAGGTCTGTGCCACTGATGTCACTGTCGCTGTCGTTGAAATCACTGTCGCCTTTCCCGCTGTCCTTCCCGCTGAACGCGGGGTCTCTCGCTGAGATGGTTGTGTATGAGTTCCCTTTCCAGATGGTGATTGGTCTGACCGCCTCTTTACCGGCGCTGTAGCCGTTACCATAGCCTGGCAGAGTAGAGTAGCCCTGCGGAGTAGAGAAAGAAGAATTCAGCACCATGGAGAGCGAAACAAAACAATAGCGCTTCATGAAAAAGATAGTGGGGAGGGGGCTCACCTTGGGTTTGCTGTTTGGTGCGTAGACGCATGGTGCCTCGCTCCCATCCTCCGAGGCAGAGCACATGTCACTGTTGCCCGTATGACCGTTGGTAAAACCCGGCTGACTAGAGAAGGTGTGAGCTTCAAATCCTTCTACTGTTCCGTGGAGAGGCAGCAGCGGATTGTCGCTGTTGTTCTTGCCCCTGTCCAAGTTCTCTTTCTCCCCGTACGACTCTGTGTCATCTCCGGTCTTGTCCCGTTTCCGCCGATTGCAGGTGGTGGCAATGAGGATGATGGCTAAGAGCAGGAGCGTGCAGCTACCCGCCAGGACAACGATAATCACCACCGACAGGTCCCACGGTGCCTGCTCCCCCGCGTCTCCGCTGCCTGTCCAGTACACTGTCCTGTCGCTCGGCGGGGAGCCCGCAATGATGAGGAAGTGAAGCGTCGCGGTAGTGGCTAGTGCAGGTCTTCCGTTGTCACTTACCGTGACGGTCACGTGTAGAGTCTCATCGATGTTATGGCTAAGCACGCTACTGAGGTAGACCTCCCCGTTGGCTTTGTTAACGGAGAACAAGGAAGCCTCGCCAGAGGCCAGTCTGTAGGACAACTCTGCGTTCACACCCTCATCAGCGTCTCGTGCGTCCACCCGGGTGATCACATAGCCTGAAGGAGCATCCCGGGGCAGCAGAACCTCTGCAGACCCATTATTGAGCGCGGGCTGGTTGATGACAGGTGCGTTGTCGTTCTGGTCCACGATCCTGATGTGAATACTTGCGGTTCCACTAAGGGGCGGAGACCCGCCGTCGCTGGCTGTGATGCGGAGTTCGAGCTGTTTCATGACTTCATAGTTGAAGCTCCTAAGTGCATAAAGAGAGCCGCTTGCAGGGTCCAGAGAGACAAATGTGGACACAGGGGAGTCCATGACGTAAGTGTCAGCGAGCTTGTAGCTAACTTTCCCATTGTGACCCAAGTCCATATCCCTGGCGACCACCGTGGTGATGTAGGCACCCGGTGCATTATTCTCCACCACAGCCACGTCATACACTGGTTTACTGAACATGGGGGCATTGTCATTCTCGTCCGTTAACCTGATTGTGTACTGGGTGATGGTTCTGAACGGTGGAGACCCCAAGTCCTCTGCCACCACTGTTAGATTATACTCAGGGATCTTCTCACGATCCAACGGGCTCGTGCTCACGATCATGAAGCTGTCCTCATATGCCTGCTGCAGCCTGAAGTGGTCGTGGCCATAGAGTGTGCAGTGAACCTGTCCGTTAGCGCCAGAGTCCCTGTCCGAGGTGCTGACCAGCGCTACAAAACTCTCTCGCGCAGCGGCCTCTGTGATATAGGCGATTCCAGCTGTGATCGAGGTCATAGGAGTTATTGAGATCTCTGGAGCATTATCGTTAACGTCCTGCACCTGCACTACAATCTTACAGATAGTTGGGCTCGGGTTTGGACCCAGGTCTGTCGCCTGGACATCGAATTCGTACGTTTTTTTGCTTTCAAAATCAATCGGACTCTCGAGGGTTAAACGACCCGATTTTCGGTCTACTCTGAAAAGTTCTCGAATCTCTGTTGGCACCTGGTTACCGAACCCATACACCACCTCACCATTCAGCCCCTCGTCTGGGTCCTCTGCGTTCAGGTCAAGTAAAAGAAACCCTACGGGTGCGTCCTCGGGGAGGTCCACTGAGAAACTGTTCCTGTCGAAAACCGGGCTGTTGTCATTGTAGTCTTTCACCTTGACGTTGATAAGGGTCGTTCCTGTACGGGCTGGGTTGCCACCGTCCATAGCAACCAGCTCGAGCGCAAAGGAAGCCTGCGTCTCGCGGTCCAGCTCCTTCATCAGCACGAGCTCCGCATATTTAACCCCGTCGGCTCTGCTGAGCACGTCTATGGTAAAGTGACTGTTAACAGAGATCTGGTAACTCTGGATGTAATTCACACCTACGTCCTCATCCACAGCGAAGTCTAACGGGATCCGCGTTCCTAAAGCTGTGTTTTCGGAGATCTCCAGACTCGACTCTTTCCGGGGGAACTCGGGAGAATTGTCGTTGATGTCCTTGACCTCCACCTCAACGTGGATGAGTTTAAACTGCTCTTTGGAAAAGCTGACCACATCAAATGCAATGAGGCAGTGAAGGGTGTGTTTGCAGATTCTCTCTCTGTCAATTCTTTCTCCAATTGTCAGCTGTCCGTCACTCTCCCTCAAACGGATAAATGACGAGTTGAACTGCTTCATCATTCTGAAATTCGTCTTGGAGCCCAAAGAGGGGCTGGATGAAATGTCCTTGGCCAAGTTTCCGATGACAGTACCCGGTGCATCTTCCTCAAATGTCTCATATTTCACTGTCTTCCCCTGCGTGCGAGCGGGCAGGACAGCCAGTAAGGTGCACACCAGCACCCACCAGTTCCACCCTCTTAAACCCATCCTTCCAATTGAACAAGATACAATCCACTAAACTGGCTGTAATTAACTATTTATGAAAACAAAAGCACTTGCAAAGTTTAATTCTCCCTCTCTCGTTGGGCAAGCCAGTGTTCTTTTTAGGATGATGAGCTAGTAAATCCTTGGTTTTAGGATGTTCTCCCTCACTCTCTCTCTCTTTGCTGTGTTCTCTCCGAGGTGTGCTCTCCCAGCGCGAGAGGGCTGCAGTGGCGGGAGGGTTTATACCGCGGCGCATGCAAATGAGCTGCACTGTGACCAATCCGCGCTTTGAAAACGAAAGGGTACTTTTCTAAAAGACCTCTAAGCCTGTTTAGATTCCTAGACTGTGCAGAGAAACTTGGCACAGATATGAGCGCTAAACGCGAGACTTGATTTAATATGTTTAGTTTCCGTTGCTTGTTTATGTGCATCGGTCTGTTAAATGAGTCTGCGCACAAACACATACGCAGTGCCCCTGAGCTAGAGGACAAAGCACTCGGGTAACAAACAGCAGCTACAGGAGTCTATAAAGACAAGCATTATCCTTGTGGACATGGCTACATATATATATATATATATACTCAGGGACTTATTCTACTCTGTATGCCAGTCTATAACTACGGGATCTTTAGGATATTTATACATTATTCCGTGGATATTTGTATTGACAAACGTATTGTAAAGTTTGTCTGAGGAGCTCTGAACAGAAGGCTGTCCATCATGTCATAAATTAGGGATACTATTCCGGAACCCTGTCCAAACCGCATTTGGTTAGAGAAAGCACCTCATTCACCCTATGATTTTTTTGTAATTTAGCACACGTTATTTTCCAGAGCAATTTACAGTAAGTAGCTACAGGAACATCCCCTTAAACAACCTATGTTAAAGTGCCTTGCTCAAGGTGACAACGACATTTGGTCCACTTGGGAATAAAACCGACAAACGTCCGATTAAAATTCTCACTCCTTAACCACTGAGCCCTCTAACGCCAATAACCTAAACCAAGAAAAATGTTTCCATACCACTGTGAGCACAACTGTCCTGTAAATGTCAGAACGTCAATGATGTATCTTCAATGTGACTATATCGTCATTCACAATTCCATATTCACCAATCCCCCGCCCCCGTGTGTTGTAATCCCATAACTGTTATAGCCTAATGTATAATGTGACTTTATCCACGTTATCAACGACAACATTGATTTTATTGTAATTCCGTCTCAGCTCATACTGGCTCACGAGATGTAGTGTGAGCGGGAGTGTGTATTCATTAATGAAAGCTGGTGTACCGAGAACGATTTAACATGCGTGTCAGCGCCTAGCGCGCCTCTCCATAACCTCGCCTGCCAGAACAGAGAGCTGCGCAGGTGAAGAGACGACACTCACCCCCACAGTCACACACAGACACACCCGTAACAAATGGGATTTGGCTGTAAACGCGGGGATATTTATCCGGATTTCAATAGTGAGATTATATCAAAGGCGTATGAGGCGCTCGTTAGCAGAAGCAGTATAATGGCATGGCAGGGCCTCTCTTTGGAAGCAGCGCGGGGTATATTGTGCCTGTGAGCCGGTCGGTGGGGACTCCCTTTGCTCTAATACAGCCCACCGCCTAACTGCAGCATAATGAACCAGATCCACATGCGGCCTTTGTCCCCCAAACCCGGTCACAACGTCTTTCATTTAACGAGAGATGAGGGATAAATCGGACGGGACATGGGGGTACCTCCTATTAAAATACATTTAGAAAACTGTCTGGACCCCGTCACGGATCTTTAGGATATTTCTTTACAGAAAAAGCACACACACATGCACCCGTCTCTAAGGGACAACACTTGCTTTTCCAGAAGGTACTAAAATCAGTTGGCACCTTCTAAAGACCCATCTGTTGCAGAATGTCAAATATTCAGAGACGTAGAACTACGCAATCTGTATTCGAATTTCAAATAAAATGTCAATGTAAAAAAGTTATTTCTAATTAACGTAATTGACTTTATTGGTTTTTCACAATTTGGATGACTTACTGCCTGTGATTAAATAGACTACATTTGGGCACATGAACTACCCTATAAACCTTGTTGAAACCAGTCTGGATGTAAACACTCGTTAATAAAATTAATAATAACTCTTGTAATCCATTTTATCACAATGCGTTCTGTGAAATAATGTAGCTGTATTCGGCCTGTTCACTGAAGACTATTCTATATGGTGAGAATTGCACTGTTTAGTCTAGGCTCGGCTACTCTATACAAAAGTGTTCTCACAGAGAGGGAGCAATCAAAGGCAAATTACAATGTGTAGAGTCTCGCTTTGCGGATTATGGGTGAGATAGATCAGTGTGTTTGTGTGTGCGTGTTTGTGTGCGTGCGTGTGTGTAAGTTTTTTTGGGGTGTGGGGGCGGGTAGCCTATAGAGGTTTGTTCTTAAGGCCTCTTTAGATTCTCTTTAAAATGCTGGACAGACTTTCGGCAAACCCAAAGCTGCCTTTTGTGTAAGCATGCTTTCACTACTCCAGTTGACACACACACACACACACACACACACACACACACACACACACACACACCCACACACACACACACACACACACATACACACACACACACCTCATTCTCTCACGTGATTGGTGTGTCAATCTCTCCCGTCTGCACGCGAGTTACACAATAGTGGAATTATAGCGACTCTCACAAATCCCCTCTATTATTCACAAGACATATTAGCATTTTCTTTAAAAAAAAACATTGCAGACCACCACCCCCCTTCACTGTCCCAGTTGCTCTCGTGATCGGTCGGCATTTGTGGAGTTTGTCGCCTGATCCTTGCCTCTTGTTGTGCTTGAGTTATTGAGATGGAAAACGAGGCGATTTGGGCTCTATTGTCGGTCAGATACGAGGTATGGAAATCAGGAAGAAGAGCGCAAGGGTGAGAGGTTACTGAGAGCTGTCGAAGGTAATCGATCCTCGATCTGGCGAGCCCCAGCCCTCTAGTGCCCCGTCAAACCCCCCGCTAACCTTTGCTTTACTCGCGTGCCATCACACGCACACATCCTAATTAGTTCCTAACACGATTCCCCACTAATTATCCAATTATCGCCTTTCTAACGAAGTGAAGAGACTCAAGTGTGTCCATTTGGAATACTACCTCCCGATCATTGATTTAAATGTGTGAATGCACCATTAGGGCTCAACATTTAGCCCCGATTTAAAGTAAGGAGCACTTGAGATAGTATTGGCACTTGACAGTATTTAAGGCTCCAGATGTCGTGAGGAGTTTGAGAAGAATGAACATAAGAATTATAATTGACAGACTGATTAAAAGAGTTAATGCTTAGGACTAATTTAAACAACGCAAGTTTTCCTGACTGAATAGGCGTCACATCAGCATTCCATGCTATTCCAAATCAGACCATACAGGCCGGCTTTTATGGAGGTGTAAACGAATTATAAAATCACAGCATGTTTGAATGAAACATCCGCTAAAGTTCCTATGCCTGAAATCACATCAAGTGAGAGAGAACTGAGACGAACGTTTAGGTTAATTAATTACCACAAAATAACATTATACAATTATGGACAGGTTGTGAAACATTGTTTCTGTTTACTTTGTTAACTTTTATTCCATGCTTTTGCTATGTGATTGTGAGTTAAACAGTTCAGGTCCATTTCATTTCAGCCATCTGTCCCTTATAGCTAGCCGAAACACTTTGAATAAGTTCTGCAATCAGACAAACAAAACGGTTAACACCTCATGAATACAGCTTTTTTTACACCCACACATATTGATGGAAACTTTAGGGCCAGTTTAGCTAATTCAAAGAAATCTGTCTCCCGCCACTCCCTCTGCTTTCCACTTCATTACCAGTTTTGTATTCGGGAGCGGGCAATCTGTGCGGTCATCCCAGTCCGGCCCCGCCAGGTTTCTAATGACTTTCCAATGATGATTTAAAGGTTTCCTCCTCCTTCATTCGCCCTCCTCTCCTCGGTCCGTTGTCTCTTTCACTCCTTTTGGAGCTTCTGAATCTCATCAGCCTTTTTCTCTGTTTCTCGCCTCGCCGCCCCTATATCCGCCATCTCTGCGCTGAAGCATGAGGTCAAAGGAACACACACATAAAGATTCTCACATTAGAGTTGGATAAAGGTAATGACATTAAGTTATTGTCCAAGGAAGAACAACCTTGGTCCATGCATTAGGCTACTAAACGTTTCAGTTGGAGGGAAGAATTCAATGATGAGGCAGAAAAATTCAACTGCTGAGGGTTTTTTCTTTAGGATTCGTTTGAAACGGAGGTTATAACTGGATTATTAACGAAAGTGAATGCTGCCAGGATAAGTTTTTGGGTAACCTACACATTTGTTTGATCAGTCACACACCCACACACCCACACACTTGCTGGCAGTGACCAGTCAGACTAATAGATGGGAGGGCGAGTTGATTTTTTTTTAATGGGGAGTGCAGATGTCGGGTTTTACTCATGTAAAGTTATGTCCAATGTTATCCCGAAAACATGTTGACTATCAACATCAGACAAAATTGCAAATCACCTAAAAACAATAATGGAAGGGAATGCCTTAGATTAGATCATCTAAGTACCAAATTCAATGAAAATGAAAACTATTTACATTTTGAAAGACTGTGATTACAATGATATAAAAATGTTGGTTCAGGGTCACTCTTTAAACAACTTTGTAGATAGCAATGATCACCCTCAAACCCCTTCTCTAAGTATACCCTATAACAGTGGTCCTCAAACCCTTCCATGGAGGGCCTAGTGTATGCTGGTTTTTGTTCTTTCCCTTCAATTAGAGCATAATTAGGACCTAGAGATCCTAACCAATTAGTGATCTACTCCATCAGGCTTGTACCAGGTATTAGCAAAAACCTGCATACACTAGGCCCTTCATGGAAGGGTTTGGTGACCCCTGCCCTATAAAAATGCTTGTGTTTAATGGTAAAAGTGTTTTTGTCAAGGCCAAAGGGGTTCATTTGCATGAAAATGCCAATCGACTGTTGCTTCAACCCGAAACTCTTTCAGTCGATAGGCCCAAAATTATATTCCTGATACCTTCCCGATGCAACATCCAGAACTTCAGAACTTGAGGGCTTTTAGAACTCTACTCTTTGAAAACTTTGAGCAAAACCTACTGACCTACTTTTTAAAGCCGATGAGTCACACTCCAGAATTACTGAGTGCATTAACGGCCGAGGTGGAAACAAGTCTTTAAAGTAAACAACGATTCAGAAGTGTTCTTTTTTTCCTCCCACCATTCACTTTACAGCTCCTCTCTCATTTTGCTCCCACTCTTCCACTCTCGCTCTCACATCACGTCCCCCAATCATTCCTTTCTCTGTCTCATCGCTTTACCCCACCCATTCCACTCTCTCACTCTCGTTCTCACTCTCTCTGCTCATGCGTCTCTAATTAATCAACCAATAGTTGTGCTGTGCTGGTCTCATCAGCCCACAGCAGGTTCTGTGGATGTGTAAGTAAAGCTGATACCTGCCCACACTTGATAAGAGCAGGGTGGATTGGAGAGAGGGAAGCAGCAGAGTAAAGAGACAAAGTATATATAGGGGTGAGAGTAGTTGGAGAGGGGAGGGAAAGAGCAACCTAACTGTTGATAACACGACATTACATTTTCTTGTTATTCATACGCCAAATTCAATTTTTGCGTGCTATAGAGACGCCATAGGTTTATATTGGGATTGGTTAAGGTTAGGCAACACCTTACAGGGAGTGGTTAAGGTTAGGCAACACCTTACAGGGAGTGGTTAAGGTTAGGCAACACCTTACAGGGAGTGGTTAAGGTTAGGCAACACCTTACAGGGAGTGGTTAAGGTTAGGCAACACCTTACAGGGAGTGGTTAAGGTTAGGCAACACCTTACAGGGATTGGTTAAGGTTAGGCAACACCTTACAGGGAGTGGTTAAGGTTAGGCAACATTCCAGTGTAGTTAAGGTTGTAAAGGTTAGGTGAATGTTTAGATACGATGATGGTGTATCTATAACACGAAAAAGTTTAGCTACCTATTACACGCCACATTGGCGTATCTATACCACGCGCAAAGTTCATTTGGCGTCTCTATAGCACGATAAAAACAAAATCGTGTTATACGTACGCCTTGGGGTGAGATCAGGCTGGAGAGAGAATATCCAATATAGTATCAAAATATGCCTGTAATGAACTAAGTATGCGTGCCAAATCTTTTTCCCATATCAGTCAAGGATAATTTTTTGCAACACGTCTCAGATTTAGTTGGGTTTAATATTTAGGGATAACATCAAGCTTCCTTGTTCAGTTAGTGCTAATAGGGTTAAGCTGCTGTTGTTTCAGTCACTTTTGGATCTTTGAATCTGGGGCAGTTTCCTGGTGGGCTGCTGATATGAGAAACATGCTAAGCCTATCATCAGATGTGTCATTGGAGATAAAGTTGGTACAGTGCTCGCAGGTTAAGGGGCCAGGCGCAATATTTTCCCTAAACATTTTACTCTAATACGAGAACACACGCTTCTTAAAGCACTGTGTAATGTGAGGGGACACACAGTACACACACAACACACACACACTGCAAACACACAGCCCACAAACTATAACACACAGCACACACAACACTTACACAGCACGCGCACACGCATGCACACGCACACAGCACACACATTCACAACACTTACACAGTGCCAGCGCATACACACGCACACACACACACATACACACACACACACACACACACACACACACACAGCACTTACAATGTCCACACACCCACACACACACAGTGCACCAGGGAAAGTTTGAAGAAAGGATTGTGTTTTCCCAGGAGAAAACAAATGCTGGTTTAAAACAATTAATTCTGCTACGCTATAAACAAGACCTCCAAAGCAACCCAGAGCACAATATTCTCTAATTATGATTTCAACACTTAGCCTTGATGCTTCTTGTTCAAGTGGGCCTTGTATGAGACAATAATGAGGCATGATGAGTTCTTGGCGCTTACCAACATGCTTTTACACTTGTTCTTATTTTCATCTACCAAAGACACCACTTTTACACTGGAGTAAGATTGGATGTTTGAGATGTCATACAGAACTCCTGTTGGAGTCCAAGGATAATTATAATCAAGGTTGTCTCTGTGAAAAACTTCTATCATCCTGTTTTTGGAATAAAAGCTTATTTCATGACGGTTTGGAAGAAAAGACTCATACTTCGAAAGGTAAGAGGGGTTCTAGAATTTCACAGTGGTTTTTCATCATTATATATCATTTATATTTTGTTTGCTCAATAAACTACTATTGGTTGTTCCAATCTATCTCTAACCTAACCTGACAGTAATTCTGAATGCAAGTTGCAGATGGTTAACAAGTCTACTTGTTGGACACCATGGTTTACATAAAAGTTTCAGCCCTTTTTTTGCCAACTTATATGACTTGCAGGCCTGATCTTGTCTGTAAACCAATTTCCTAAAACCACTGTGTTTTGACAAAACTACCAAAGCCCTCAAAGAGTGGCCTAATTATATATATCCACACAATAAATAAAGAAAATGATGATAGGGCGCTTGGAAAAATAATTAAAAATACCCCCAAAAAATCCTCAACTCAAATCCTAATAGACTTCTAGACACAAAGTGAAATGTGGATTATTTAACTACAACCCCGCATCATCAAAGCTTTCCCCCGAGGAGTCGCTTTTCTGATGATTGCGCTTCCCGCCAAAGCAGCCTATTTTTCTGCATGAGCATCTCTGGAACGCTGTCACACATGCTGGCATTACTGTATCAGCGAGGGGGAAAAGGAGGCAGTTCGATTCATCTGAAACTTTTGTATGTCACGGCAAAAAATACAAATAAAAATAACTTCTTTTTTTTTAATTCGGGCTTTGTTGCTGAAGAAGTGGAGCCAGACAAACTTTTATTAAAGGGAAACCATGAAGTTCTGCCTCATTAAAAAGAATGCCTGCTCTATATTCAAGGTCTCTGTGGCCCAATAGAGGCAGTGACTGGACTAAAGTGAGTTTGTTACGCCTGTTGGGCCCAATGGGAAGTCAGAGAGGCCTGAAAGAAGCGTTAGTTCATTTTACCCTCTGAGGGCCTGTGGATGAAGGAATTTTCTTTATCCAGATGTTAAGTCTGCCCCCATATGGACCAGTGGATCCAATAAGTGGAGTGCCCATGCCTGCTCCAAGCTCTTCATCATCAGGCCTGCTATTGTAAATTGTAGGATTTTGTCCTATCCCAGCACTAACATCAATTGTTATTCAAACAATTGGTTCACCTTGGTATTTTTTATTGTTCTTTGCTTATCAGGAAACTGCCAATCACATACATATAACCATGAACCTATGTTTTGATTGATAAAGTGCTTCTTGGACATCGCTGAAGCCAGCAAAAAGTTAGTAACTGTCTAGAGGAAATGTGAATAAAAAATCCCATAGCAATTTAACCAAAAACAACGTCTCTATCCTACAACTTACTAATTTACTATATCCAAATATCTGAACCTACTTACTCAGATCCACAGCAAGTTGTCAGAAGAGTTGGCTTGGCTTTTAGGACCAAAAGCAACATAAAAATTCCTTTGTTTGAAAGTACTGCTAACATTAAGCATCAAGCCTTGGTGTATGTCTGATTATAACAATTTAATTCTTGTGTCATGATGTTAAATGTTCAAATATATAAACCAACACATTAAGACATGTCTGATGTCTTGTCACAATACATAAGTATATACTTGTCTTAAATCAATGTGTGATAAGCTTTAAATTGAGTCAATGTGGCTGATGGAGTAGCCTAACTCGGGATCATTATAATATTATGAATATTTAAGTAGTGCGTGAGGCTGCTTGAGAATTCTTACAATGCATTGACCAATTCGACCTCATTATAGTTAAATTTGAGTGTTACAAATGAATTAGATCTGATAGAAGCTGAGATGGGGGTATTAGTTGGGCAGATGGACAGAACTCTGTGAGTTACCCTCACATGACCCCCTGCAGATGGCCCGACCAAACCAAACCTTTATTCAAGAACAAGTGGAAAATCGGTAATTTACCGGAACGGAATAGTCAATACCGGAAGACAATTAAAAGCGATTGAGCGCGAGCTCTCGCTGCGCTTTAACGCTCGTTACCTCGTGAAATATGCCCCGATTGTGAGGCAGATGAAAGTAGTGAAGAGAGGCCATGCGGTGAGGTATTCTACATGCCTGGTTGACCGATGGATCCTCGTGAATGGGAATATGGTGGTCATACATACATTACTGGGTTAAGTGAGCCGTCAATGACACATGGACTGCAATAGATGTCTTCTGTTTTAGTGTGTTTATGATGTATTTTTTCAAACCGTAAAGTTTGGCAAAATTCCATACGAATTAAAGTATGTACTTTAGAATAACTTTTTGTTTTGGTCTGACGTTATGGTAGCTCTTTACATTCGGGCCTGGTTTCTTTTAGGCTAGGGGACACCCCCATGTCACGGCTGGCTATATTCTAGCTATAGAAAATAACCTATGTTGCCATTTAACTACAACACTTTTCAGTAATGAGAATATTTGTGAAATCATTGACTTTATTGCAAAAGAATAAATGCGTCTCTCCCTCGGTCTGACTAGAGAGTTTAGAAATAAATCTGACGCCACAAGTACAGACGTATTCTCTTGCGTGTCAGAACGTCTAGTTAGAACACCGCAGGGTCCCTGTTCCACCCATGTAAGGAGCGGAATGCGTGAGACAGGTGTACATTTTAAACTGTTAATGAGGCGCGTCTAAATGCATCAAAAGGCGCGTCATACTGTGAGCCATTCTCCCTTTTCGTTAGTCCAATACCAAACAAAAGCCATCATAGATTGTTTTCCGCGCTAAACGTTAGTGAATGGGCGCACGCGGCGGGCGTTTTATTATATAAATCCAAACCCCCGTTGATAGCAACTGCCACTGTTTAACAAACAGAGGCGAATGGTTGTCTAGGCCTATATATGATAAACAACATCTTATCGAATTGAGTCGAATGGACAACAACCAGTGTGGGTGTCATGGACCTGCTCTCACGCGCGTGCTCTCAGACTTGTCTGAAATAAAGGCAAACAAAATTGTCCAGTTATTGAATGATAGGCCAATACGTTATCAAATTACAGATCATTACAATGCCTAAGCCTATTCCAAAAACGATGGCACACTAACTTTATATCCAATATCAGAATATAAAATCCAATAGGCCTTCAGCAGCCATTGAATACAGTATTGAACAGAAAAGGCTGTTTTCATTTTTAAGGAATTATGGCAGTGCATTATTAGCCTAGCATACATGATTAAGGAATTATGGCAGTGCATTATTAGCCTAGCATACATGATTAAGGAATTATGGCAGTGCATTATTAGCCTAGCATACATGATTAAGGAATTATGGCAGTGCATTATTATCCTAGCATACATGATTAAGGAATTATGGCAGTGCATTATTAGCCTAACATACATGATTAAGGAATTATGGCAGTGCAT
>JACXGM010024569.1:0-15679 GCA_016801145.1 Umbra pygmaea
TCACATAATAACATGGCTTTTTATTCTTGTTATAGCTATTGTAAATCGGATATGTTTGCTAAATTCGTGAAATTCTAAGCTTTCTGTACATATAAGCCATGTATATGCAGAGTTAAATCTGCACTTGTGAGCAATGATTCTATTCACCTTTTGGGCCAACTCTCCCGCGGCCGGCATCGTGAGTTCTAAGAGGTTAAAGAGTATATTGTGCAATTTAAAACAAAGTAAACTTGAAATTGTAAAGGATTAGTATTTCTTGTGCTATGTCAGTTTCTTTGAGATCTGATGTATTTTTTGAATTCTCAGTATTCTACTGCCGCATTCTATAATTCTATTGCGGTCTAAAGGGTTTAACAACAAAAATCTCCTATTCAATCCTGATCTATTATAGCTGATCTAGCTTTACACATCAATCTTATTCCAGCTTCAATTCCTCCATCATCAAATTGATTGTACTGTCTGCTGAAATGACCAAAACATCCTTTCCTTGATTTCTTATTCCATGCTCTGCCCCTTTAGCAGCTGACTGTCTAATAAATTAATAAAATTTGAGCCAGCTCAAAAATATAAAATAAATTGCTGCACTCTACTAAAATAAAACCTACAGTATGCTCAAATCATATGCTTTCTTCATGTAGATATTATACAGAAACTGTCAACATAAATCTTAAGTACGTGTAGGTTGTATAATCAACACAAATACCGATTATATTATGAAACGCTGAGACACAATCCAATATTATAACAGTGTATCTGCTTCCCTCTAACAGACTCTTACATTGGTAATAAATGGTAATAAATGCTTTTTTTGAACCAGACTGTGCAAAAAAGTAGTAAAGGTGCATATACAGGTCCTTCTCAAGAAATTAGCATATTGTGATGAAGTTCATTATTTTCCATAATGTAATGATAATAATTAAACTTTCATATATTTTAGATTCATTGCACACCAACTGAAATATTTCAGGTCATTTATTGAAGCAGTCATTTCTGCAAAAGGATTCCCGACCAAGTATTGAGTGCATAACTGAACATAATTATTTGAAGGTTGACTTTTTCTGTTTTTTTTTGTATTACAAACACTTATTTTATTGGTCAGATGAAATATGCAAATTCTTTGAGATATGAATTTTAGGTTTTCATGAGCTGTATGCCAAAATCATCAGTATTAAAACAATAAATGACCTGAAATATTTCTTGAGAAGGACCTGTAGTAGTGCACATGCAAAGAAATACAGGATGAACAAATATATATGCAATATGTAAAAAGTGATATTATACTAAATATACAGTATGTACAGTATCTAGTGTTACGCCCACCAGTATAAGTGTTTCTATATTTTGTGTCTCCCAGTTCTGTTAGTGTTCTGTGTGTCTAATTTTATGCAGGTGTGCAGTAGTGTTTTGTGTGTTCATGGATGTTATTGTATTTTCCAATTGTCTTATTTTCAGCAATCTTTTGTTTATTTTTTCTCCCAGGGGAAAATATCACCCGTAGGCATAATTATTTTGTCTAAATACACTAAGACCCAGTGTTGGTGAACCTTGCCACACCTAGATAGTAATTGCCTGATCATGTCGGGTGCAGACTTTTGGAAACTACTGTCTCTGGGCATGATCCAATTGAGCAATATTATTTTTCTGATGAATGTGTGAGTGTTTGTATGTAAAACCAATTTCATCTCAATGTTTGAGTATATAACAAAATTTAACTCAGTAAAGAAATACAGATAAAAAATGAATTTGAGTTACATACAATATGCAACTCCTAGTAATGCTACTGAAATTGAGACACATGGAGAATACATTGACCAGGCCTGAACCCGAAATATTCAGTCTAAAGGGGACAGTTTAGATCTGTTGGGTGGCAGACTTATAGGCATTCTGAATGTGTGTTTACTGGCACAAATACACGCGTTCAGAGTGCATTTTACTTGAATCCTTGCACATCTTATGTATGTAAAAAAAACAAGTGAAAACTACCATAATATGCATTCTCAAGCACAATGGACATTTTCTGTAAACAGTATGCACATTTTTAACGTGTGTTTATTGGAATAACCGGCAAAAATATAACTTGAAAATTACGTACCGGTACCTCCACTCGTTGTAGACGCCAAATCATTTTTGTCCAAAACGTTTGAGTAAGACGAACAATGACAAGCTTTCCATTTTATTCCCACTCGACAGGTGTTAGCACATGACGCACATCTCACAAGACACATTTATTTATTCTCCCTGCTTTTTGAATATTCTTCCTGCTTTGTGAATATTTCCAGCTGTTAAAATGTAGGCTATGTATTATTCCATTTTTGCTAACCTCCAATCTGCATAACGCATTACAATTGTAAGTGCAAGCTCTCTCCTTTTTTTTGATTGGCATGGAGGCGCACTAATGAAATACGAATTAAAAAATAACCACAGATAGTAAAATATGAACTTGTGTTCTAAAACATAAAAGGTGAAAATATAAATGTAAATCCAACTCTTTTTCTCATTATCAATGTAACTAGTAACTAATTACTTGAATTTTGAAAGTAACTTGTTAGGTTACTTTTTATCCAAAAAAGTAGTCTGACTACTGAAACGCGTTACATAGTAACACGTTATCCCCAACACTGGTAAAACCTGGGCAGTCGACCCCTGTATTTTGGTTAGGGTGCCTCATCCATGTGCCAGTTAGTTAGTGTTTTGTGTTGGGATTTACAACACGTTATACCGAGAATACACTACACGATTTCAGAGCCGATTTAGCTGTCCCAGACAAATTTTTTAGGTCTGCACCAAAACTCACAGATTGGAGTGAAATCCCAGCTCGCTCCCATCACCGACCCTTGTTAAGTGTGAGCAGTTCCAAGACACATCTATGCTAGTCTTTGACTTGTCACAGATGCCTCAATTTTATCTGGCATGTTTGATATTTTCACTACGAAATCTTGTAGTGTGAGCAGTGCAGCGAGAACAGGTGAGAGGTCCCACCTTACCCAGCAGGAATTCAAATTCGCCAGCTGAGCTGTCATTTGCAGCAGCACTCTAATCCAGTCCTATCATACACCTGTTTGTAATGAGAATGGGAGGTATAAGCAATACTTTTACTATCGGAATAGTTGGCATGATGCACCCTAAATGTTAATTTTATTTACCTCCAAATCTTTTTGCAAAGCAGACAATCCTTTCTTCCCACATCTCTCCAACCATTCTCTCCATATTTTCAGTTTTTCAACACAAATCATTGTCCAAACACCTTTGATAATCTGCTGCTCCATTTCTGCTATTCTGAAGTCACTTCAGAATAATACACTCTTGCTTGTTTTCATGGGAGGAATAGAATTTGAGGACATGCATTTTGTCTGCGATTCTTTCAAGATCTTGTAATCTGTGAATCTTGTTCATGCTCTGTGGTGTAGTGTGAGCACTGCTACTTCTACAAGGTGACAAATTGCAGGTCAGAATGTTGTGTAGTGTGAGCAGTACAGCGATTTGTGTAGTAGGTAAATTGTGTAGTGTATTCCAGGCTTAAGGAGTGGGTTTATATATTTACTTTCTTTGCTTTGGTTCTGCCCCTTCTTTGGTTCTGCCCAGCCCCTTTTATCAGAATATTATTTAACATGACCTTGGCTTTAATAAATACCCATTGTGAAATGGTATAACATTGTGTCTGTCCTTGCTCACACCCACAACCCCATAGCTCTTTCACTGACTGCTGGGGGTCCTTGGGCAGTGAGGTGTGACATCCCCTCCCTTAACGGGGAGCAGTGCGTAACAAATGGGGCTTGTCACTGGCACAGGAAGCAGTGTTAGCAGACAAATATGCACTACTGCACAAGACTGTTTTTACCGCGTCTCATTTTGAGAATAGGACAATTATCACAAGTGGCTAGATCAGCATGCTATACATCTGAACATCCCTCCAATCCTAGTAATAAAGAATGGGAATGTTTTTACAGCCATTAAAAAGGCACTTAATTGCTGACTGTCCTGATTTACAGGTTAAGCCTAAGTCACCACTGTCTCCTCCTCTTAACAAACTAAAAGGTGTGGGTTATTTTTTTTTATTTTGAGGAGCATTTTCTTCTAGCGGCTGGGTTTCCCTATACTATACAAGTCTTACATGACACAGATGCAGCACAAACTGTAATTTTGTCTAATGTTCTACCCTTGTCTTCTGAGTCTTACTTTGGTTCCAACCTAACCTCACCCCTTTGCATATTGATAACACAAAATTAGACTTTTCATTTCTTTGTTATTCTTACATTCAATTTTTGCGTGCTATAGAGACGCCAAACAGTAGGTTTATATTGGGAAGGGTTAAGGTTAGGCAACACTCCAGTGTGGTTAAGGTTAGTGTAAAAGTTAGGCGAACATTTAGATATCATGTTGGTGTAACTATTACACGCCACTTTGGCATATCTGTTCCATTAAAAAAGTTCATTTGGTGTCTCTATAGCATGATAAAAACAACATTGTGTTATATGTACACCTTGGGGTGAGATCAGGCTGGTGAAACTCATGTCATATTACATGGTATTGAAATGGGAACAGTTTCAGTAACTTTGCATTGGGTATATTTGTCGTCAGGTTTGGTGTCTGGTTGTTTCAGTGTTGGGGTAGTACCCAAACTGCCAGTTAAATGTGTGGCTCTGTTGCTGGAAAAGTATCATGCCGGGGGTAGAGTAGTGCCTGCGATGGAAGTGTTAGACAAACCTGATCTCCATTACTCTGATTCTGATCATAATACAGACCTCCCTGTGTTTCCAGCTTGTGCAGTGACTCGTGTACAAGCATGCAAAATGGGAGAGATATTGATATTGCCGTTATTCATTCCCATAAAGAAGAGTCTAGTGAAGCCTACTGTGTCTCAGGTGGAGTTAGTAACTCCAAACAAAGTGAATCTCAAACAAAGGGTTTGTGATGAACAATTACGTTGCTTGTTGGAATTTGTCACACAAGAAAGGGTATAAAAACAAAGATGAAAGCCTTCGCAAATGTTTATTATATGCACAGTTACAGTTCAAGTACAATGAATGAGCATATAGTGCAGATGATGAAGGAAAGATATATAGGATGACTGTAAGTATACACCAATCAGCCATGACATTAAGACCACCTGCCAAATATTGTGTAGGTCCCCCTTCTGCCAGCAAAACAGCAGCCCCATACTCAACAAACTGCAATGCACTGTGTGTTCTGACACCTTTCTATCACAACCAGCATGAAGCTATTCAGCAATATGAGCTACAGTAGCTTGTCTCATCAATGAGCCTTGGCCGCCGCACACAACCCTGTCGCTGATTCGCTTTTCCTTCCTTGGACCACTTTTAAAAGGTACTGCCCACTGCAGACTGGGAACATCCCACAAGAACAGAGGTTTTGGAGATGCTCTGACCCAGTCGTCTAGCCATCACAATTTGTCTCTAGTTACAGTCGCTCAAATCCTTACATATGCCCATTTTTATGCATCTTCATTTTGTCATCAAAGTTGATGTGATAAAAGCAGGAAAAATGGGCAAGTGCAAGGATTTAAGTGACTATGATAACACTGGCACAAGCTCTACCCTGTTGTCCCTGAGTGAGAGAGCAGGCTAATGAGGGAGATCATCAAAATACATACTTAAAATGATTTAGGAACATAAACAAATTATATAATTGCGTCTGTGTTGCCCTTTAAGGGGAAAGTGCCTTGCTCGATGACAGAATGAAATTTTTCCCACTCAGGAATTCTCCCAGTATGGATTATGACTCCCTGTATTTACAAAAACGGTGGGACAGTATGGGCCTACAATGTCCAGTTGCTAACCCAAATGACTGAGTCCAGGATGCCATCTGCTCCAATGAACGAGTTCAGCACGCCACCTGCTCTGAGGAGACTACTCAGCCGCTTCACACAGAGAGGTTCTCTAGCCACCCGGTGCCAGATTATCCTTCTGTCTGGCCACCGATTGAGAAATCCAATACAATGTCTCCACTGGACATTTCTGCTTGTCTGCCCTCCTCTGAGCTATCACGGGAACTCCTACGGCTCCCATTACTACTCCAATTACTCCATCATTGCCTACTAAGGCCATGGGAAACCCCTGGAGGCCCACTTGGGTATTAAGAAGGAAAAAAGCCTCTGGTCCCCTGGGATCTTTTTTGGGGGGTGTAGAGTAGAGTGGGCCTGGACTGAGAGAACGGCCCAGATAGGGGAAGGGCCGTACCTGAAGGGGCGGCACCATATGTGGGAGGACAGGCAACAACGGAGAGGATAGGTGGTGGACAGGGCAGGATAGCACCTGGTTGGCAGCAGGGACCCAGCCTTCCAGGACACCACCAAGGTACAGCCAGGCACCTGTCAGGAAGGGCTGGGCAATATATTGATTTTATATTGATATTGTGATATTAGACTCATTATTGTCTTAGATTTTGGATATCGTAATATCGTGATATGACAAAAGTATTATCTTTTCCTGGTTCTAAAGGCTGGATTACAGTAAAGTGATGTAATTGTCTGTACTTGCCAGAATGTTCTAGCTTTTCTATTATTTGCCTTTACACCACTTAGTTATTATATACACATCAATGATGATTATTTATCAAAAATCTCATTCTGTAAATATTTCTTTGTAAGCACCAATTGTCAACCTTACAATTTTGCTGCAATAACGATATTGAGCTATTTGGTCAACTATATTGTGATATTAGATTTTTCCTATATTGCCCAGGTCTATTTGTCTTACTAACTCACCACATCCAATATGATTGAGCATTATTCTTTTACTAAAATAGATTTGAATATTAAATTGACAGAGATTGGTAAATGTTCTAAAACAATATCTGTGTCTTGCACACCTCTTGCAATAATTCCCTTTTTTTCTCTACATATGTGTACAAATTTTCCAAACTTTAAAATAATTAAATATTGAGATATATATCTTTAGTCGTTAAAGCTACAAAATATATAGAGATATTCATTTCGGGCCATATCGCCAAGCCCTACTGTCAGGCCACATTTTTATTTATTTTTGCTGGAATATCCGGAGCAGTACAGTTTGGGGGGGTGCACTGTTACATGTCTCAAAGAGCCTGTGGGGCTTTAGCGCCATCCTGTGGACTTTTACGCCCAGATCACTTTCTGTTCTTAACCCAGCTGGCACATATTAGTACTTATTCCTAGCTGGGGCACATCTGATAACTAATGTCATTCAAGGCTCGCAGCTTAATTGCAAATTCAACCATCCCAAACTGAACCCCAAATATATATTTTATTTCATGTTTAAAATGCCAACATTAATGTAGATAATGTGCAGTACTTTGAAATTGATTTGTGTAGTTCTGAGGCAGATACACTCTGCAATCCATAAAAAAAGTGGAACTGACAGCATTTTAACTACTTTGCAGATATGAAGCAAACAGACATACACTAGTGTTCAAATGTTTGAGATCAGTGTTTTGATGGATATTGATACCTTTATTCAGGAAGGTGGCATTAAATTGAAAGGCAAAAACAAATTAATTACTAATGAGCTAGCTTTCATCAATAGGACACTGCAAAAATGGCTGCTGAAAATGTTGCTTTGCAGTTGTATGTGGATTATTAATCATAAATCAGTCCTTTCCAACAGTGATAGACATTTTTAACACTGGTAATGTATGTAATATATGTTTTTATACATTTGATGCAGCCTTTGTGAAAGAAAGTATATATTTTGTCAAATGTCTGGGTACCCCAAACTATTGAACACAAGGGATGTATAATATATATTTGTTATGATCTTAAAAACAGCCTCATGTGAGGTTTTATAGAATTCAATGATGTAGAGTAAGGCAGTATGAGGAAGTATAAATTGCAATTAGACTGTTGGGGAACAATGAACAATCACAGTTGTGAAAATACTATGAAATTATCAAACCTTATCCATCACATTTTTTGCTTTTTCTTAAGAACCAAAAACACCAAGCCCTAAAGTATGTTTCCCTTTCTATGAAAGTGAAAAGTTTACAAGAGATAAATTGTATTTGTAACTTTTTGTGGAGATAAGAAACAACAAATGAATATCACATATTTTAATGTTTCAGAAGTTAGTATAATTTTCCTCATTGAATGCATGAAGTCATTTATTTTAGCCAATCTTGTTTCCAGTGCCTTATCTATACTATAAAATATTTGAATATGATGAAATTATATGTGTAATGATAAATTAAAAGCAACTCAAATATACAATCTTTCAGTGGAACAAACCACAGTTTTTACTCAAACGAACATCCAGGCAAAGGTAGATTTATCTTTGTTTGCAAGTGACGTTGAAGGAGAAACAGTAGTCAATGAGAAGTGGAAGAGAAAAGCAAGGAGCTTACTGTCAAACAAGAAATTATGGCCAATGGAGTGAAATCTATGATTTAGAGATTGGAAAAAACACATTTTGCCAGTGTAAGCTATAAAAACAATACTGTAAACTTCAGAAACAATAAAAAAATATTGGATATATTTTGCTTGTACTATCGCCACAAAAAATATCCTTGGTCATGTTTCGAACCCATAATCTCTTAAATATAAGACCAATGAGGCTAAATGCCCTCCATTGGGCTAAATGCCC
Organism: Umbra pygmaea; assembly: GCA_016801145.1. Lineage (NCBI taxonomy): Eukaryota > Metazoa > Chordata > Actinopteri > Esociformes > Umbridae > Umbra > Umbra pygmaea. The sequence goes on from JACXGM010024569.1 coordinate 8,574, forward strand.
TCTAGATAAATATGCGGAAAACATCACTATTACTTCATGGAGCACACCTAGAGTACACCCGTGTTTGTGTATTTACTTAGAACGCAGGTAATATATTTAAAACAAATTTTTGGTGGAATTCTCTTAAAAATGTGATGTCTCTTTGAATACAATAATATGTAAAACACTTTAAACGTACAATATGTAACGTTTCTGCACAAAAAAATCACTATACCTATGTTTTATATAGATATCTTTTTTGTTTTGTACTTACATTATCCCAAATGTTTCCACCAACTTTTAAACCCAAAACCATGTTAAGTTTTGTCACCCGTCAATGGCATCATATAAACTTGACTCCTCTAGTTGCTCTAATTTCTGGGGAACCACCAAAAGGCATTACGTAAAGTAAATAACTGTAACTAAACATAACGTGAATAAAGCTATAATATATTTAACAATACACAGCACCGACGCGAGCTACAGGCAAGAACCCTTTTGCCTGGCAATAATGTAGTATTTGTTGCCGGCAACACAAACTCAGATTTCCATTTAAAAAAAATAGCACTTGTAAGCCATTACAATAATCATTGTTAATTCGTTGCATAGATAGGTAGTGTGTCCATGTTGATGTGTTTGTATTTTTAGTCTATTGTTGGATAAAACAGACTCTAGTGAATGTTTTTCAGATGTAATCATGTTCAATCATTTTCACGAGACACTGACAATATATTCAATCAAATTGTATGTACAACATATTTGTTTCTGTTTTTTTTTTAAAGTTATTAAAAACATGTTAAATTATTATTTTTGCTATCACATATTTTGGCCTCATCAAGCAGTGCTTCAGGAAGACCAGAGTTAACACTGTGTCAGACATTGCTGGTGTGTTAAGGGACATTACTGTCACTGGAGTCAATATACCCCTTAGCTGGTTGGACTGGAGGACGACACCGTTTTGGTAGAAAGCAAAGACTGGCAACATCAACTGATTTTATATTGTTATATTTTCATCTACAGGTGTTTAAATGTAATATTTTTAATAGCTTGTGTTTTTATTTACTGTGTGTGTAAAGCAGTGTGGGGTTGTTTTTGCTAAGGAGCATTAAAACTCAATTGTACCTATATTTGGGGCTTGGCAGAAACAGTCTGAAAAATATTCTTCTTTTAGACTTCGATTTCATCCCATTTCATCACTTGGGTGTGTTTCCAGTCATCATATGCATTTCCTTTGCATCCCACTTGAACAATATTTTATTTTTGTCAGCATCTTATACGAGTAAACACTTACACCAGCAGATGCTCTTGTACACTATCATACTGTACATTTATATAGGACAGAGATAGTCTCACTGGTCCCCCATGTGAATCGAACACTACAAGGCTGTGAACAAGAACACCAACTTCTGCCTGGAGTAACACTGTGTTGATTTTACCAGTAAGAATTGTGTCTCAAATGTTTAATAATGTAACAGTGTTTGTTATGCAAGACAAATAAACTGTAATTGTAGTTTTTATTGTTGGTTTACTAGTGACAATCAATTATATTAAGTATAATACATTGTCTGTATATTTATAGTGTAATAAAATGCCATTTTCAATCATGTATTATAAATATACTAAAGTATGAAATAAGTGGGTAAAATCTAACCAATAATTATTGTTATTACTTTTGAAATAGTACTGAAATACTTTTTTTGTTAAGTTGTTCCAAAATTAGACAATTTAGGTTTACTGTCTTTTTTTTGCTTAGAGTCAGAATGAGGCAATCACCTTTCTGCCTTTGTTTGACAGTTCCTGTAATTCCCTACCACAGATGGGTGGGGCTAAGGCTTAGGAGGGTGTGAACAATCTTGAATTGGTGTGAACAAAAGGGACCACTGTGGGGGTGAGATTTTGGCGAATCTGTGATGGTCTATTTCTTAGTACTGCAATTCCAAGTGAGTCAACATTTGAAGCATCATATCTTTCCAAATGTTCCTTCTATTTCAGTGCATGATATGCCATGTGCATGCTCTGAATCTGTACTTTCAATGTAAACAAATACTTTGTTGACTGTAAGCCCATATATAATCACAAATAAAAAATTAGGTAGGCTATACTTGATAAAAATTAAAGACAATCATGGAGATACTACACTAGACTACATGGCTACTAGTAAAACATTTTTAATAAAAAATGGCATTAGCCTTTCATATTCTTTTTCAGGATAATGTGCATGCCCACATGAGCAGGGGAGATGTGGGTACAGAGGCAATTTATGAGCAGACCAGCTTGTGGAAATAGAGTGCAACTTTGTTTTTTGGTTATCATGTATCCTTATAGTGATGGGATTGAGAAGTTTGACTCTGCTACACATTTCTGTCAGCTTGTCCCTGATCTCCAGATGGAGAGGCTGTTGCACAAAATGCAGGTGCTTGTGTCACATATTGAGCACATTGTCAATGAGCAATGTCTTGCCAGTACGAGATACATTTAAATTGTGATGTTAGGCCTATCCCCAGAACAGACTATTAACGAAATGGACCATACACTTCCATATTTATTTAATATTTTTTTTATGTTTGTTGTCATTTCATCCTGTTCAATAGATTTATTTTGCATATACAAAATTACATTTAACATTATTTTGGTCATCAATTTGATCATAACAGCTCCACACCTCGCTCAGCTTGCTAGCCATTTTCCTGCTGTTTGAGTACATAATAATGGAAACTGCAGCAGAACGCAGGGTCACATAGCTTAACTGTTTTGCATATATTTTTAAATTTTAAACACATCACAACTGTTAGAAATTAATGACACATAGAAAGCTTGTTTTATAATTTAGAATACTATCTCTAACTACGGTCACTACGCTCATAAGTATTGAAATACTAATTTAATGTAGGATATCCAGACATTCGATTAACCACGTCCATACCTTTTAGTTTGGACTAGAGCTTTAAAGAGAAAGCAGTTCCATTCTCAGTATGTACATTTTTTTATAGTATTCAAACTTACTGTGAACAACAGTCTTCAGGAACAAGCTGTATCCCCCATCCTAGTCCTCATTGTAGCAATCGCAAGGTGGATTTAGAAACTGCAGCATCCGCCATATTCTTGATTTTAGGTCCTTGACAGCCAGAAACTTACAGTAAGCTGAAAGATTTAGAAGTATTAGAAATGACACATTTCTCCCCTGCTTTTTATACATCCTGAATATATAATGTTCAACCCTCCCTTTAAGCTTCGTCTCGTCAGCAACCGCTCTCAGGTGCAGCATTGTGAAAGATCACATGCTTCCTCCAAGCACATGTCACCAAACCATCTGATGCTTAACACACTGCTTGTTCAAAACTGAAGCCTTATGACAAAACATGTGGGAAGTTAACACAATTTAATTCAGTTGTCCGACCTGCACACAAGCTGTCACACAAACGACGTGACAAGTTAATTGTGTCTGACTACTTACTCTCCTAAACAGCGCTGTACCAATTTATGCCACCTCTAACAGATCCCTGGGCATAGTTGAATGCAGTGACCAGGATACGAACCCTGGCCACTGTGACACAGTTGTGCTGTGAGGCAACAACTTAGAATGCTGCACAATACCAATATGCTGGGTAAATGAGAATGTCTACTACCCAGATTAAGCAACAGCTTTATAACAAGGAGTTAAAAGCACATATACTTCCTTGAGCTCTATATTGTTGGATTTTGGAATTTAACTATGCCATCATTGTATCCATTTGATGTCCAGACCACACTTATTTGATCATCAAGTTATCCCATGCATTGCAGCCGAAGTGTGTTATCTGCACCTTTGTGTTCCAAAAGAATAAAAAAGCAGTTACTGTAGTTCTTGTCACTGACAGCTAGACAACATTTTTTAAGGCCACATCAAAAAGATGGACAAGACTACAATGCACTGGTCAGTGCCTGGATCCAGCACTTAGCTTTAGTAATATACAAATATGCTTAAAGAAAAGACAGTAGAAATCAAAAGCTGAGGAGTCAGGTATGTAGGAGACATAGTGGAAGGGCACAGTCAGTCAGCTGAGTAGAAGCTCAAACCCCTGTAGCAAGATTACATGTGGGGTCCGGAGTCAGGAGCTTCGAACACTATTTGACACCCCCTTGGCCCATATTCCTTATGTATAAACCCAGGGGTAGAGCTGTCACAATAATTGCAGTGTTACAATACCAGCGGGAGAATGGAAATCAACCACTACAACCAGTGTAGTCTATTTTTTAAGTGTTCATTTTGTTTTCCAGTTCATTGTTAAATAGATTATCTAACTGTAATTGGAGGCTAAACTCAAATGAAAACAAAGCATCAAAAGTCTCCTTCTTTCTAGGGAGCATGTCGGCTATGGTAAGACTGCTTTGACACCGGCTAAAAATATCTTAGTGAAATGCCTTAATAGGCATATAGGATGTGGGAAACAATCAATTGTTGTTAACTGTTACAAAAGTTAGCCTATTCAAAAAAAGGAAAATAATACATACTACAAAATACTACAGCCACCTATATACAGAAAAGGATATCACCACTGAACATAATGCAGCACTGCAGTTGAATACCAGTCAGTTACTATCAAACTTACAATTTAACACTGATGCGGTACGCAAGTCCTGGACTCGGAATAGTCACTATTCTCTGGACTCATGACTTGACTTGGACTCGCACACTGAGTACTTGGACTCTTGGATATATAAAATCAGACTCAAACATTCAAGAAAAGGGACTTGAACGTTAGATAAAATTTCCGTATATTTTCTACTTTTATGTTTAATAGGTTATAATAATATTATATAAGATGTTACACTTTTCCTGTGTCGGGCTCCAAGACCGGCCGGGGAACAGCTGGGGAGACCTTTGCTCCCCACGTGCATCAATGAGCCTTGAGATTTTCTTTCCTTAGACAACTTTTGAAAAGTACTGACCTCTGCAGACCGGGAACACCCCTCAAGGGCTGCAGTTTTGAAGATGCTTTGCCCCAGTTGTTTTGCCTACCTTCATGCTAAGATATAAACACACAATTAAACACCTCATCTGCTTTGTCCCTACTTAATAATGTTCTGATGTTCACACCCTCCATTCCACTCAAGCATTCCATCAACTCGCTCCTCTCCCTGTGATACTCAGCACATTTAAAACGCACATGCTGTACCATATCCCTCTTTATGCAGTGCTCACGCTCTCATGTCTGTTGCTTCCCTACAATCCTCAAAATGTAATTTAGCCTTATGTGCTCCAATATCAATCTAGTAATAACTGTGTCCCCTGTCTGGCCTCATACAGATGCCCTAACCAAACCTACTGTAATCTCGACACCAAAGAAGTGCCTCCCCCTTAATTCCTTTTTGTGCAGACCTTTGGCATCGGGTCCACTCAGCGGGTCCTCCACCTCAATGTATTTGTGTCTCAGGGATCATTTGGCCAACACATCCACCTCCTCATTTCTAAGGAATCTGACATTACCCTGCCAACTATCAGAGGTAATGGATATCAGGCTTTTCAAGGTGTTTTAGACAAGTAGTCAAGATGAATAGCCCTTTCTTATATAAAATAAATACATTTTCAATGGCATAGGGTAAAAAAGTGGAGTGTTACAAATCTGAAGAACAGAATCAGTTACAGAGCATTGCACTTCTCAGGTCCACCTTAAAATGCCAAACAACATGGCTGGTGGCAGATCAAATTTGAGATCAAATTTTGCCTCCAGCAAACCACACTCCAATAGAGAGAGGCAACCACCAGATAAATAGAAGCAGTTGAACACTGACCAATAACCGGCTACATCTCATAAGGAATGTGAATGACGTATTCAGTGGCACAGATTTAATCTCAGCCAGCAGGACGTACCTATAGCCTTGAGCTTATGGCCGGCGACAAAAATAATCTGGGTAGGTGCGCATTGCATCACACATTACTGCTGCAAAGCAATCACATAGCAATTTCTTGAAAATGCAAGCCCTTCTAGTACACAACATGCTTTCCTTAAAGCTTTAAGGAGAAAACAGACTTAGGTTTAATCAATCAATAACATTTATTTTCACAAAGTGCTTACACAGACATCCAGGCAGAGTAGGCATCAAGAAAAAACAGACATAACGTGGCTACCAGAAACCTAGTAGGGTTTGAACACTGCAGTGTGGCCATTCTTCTTTTGGCTGTGCTGGTGTAGATTTAAAAAGTACATGACCTTAGTTTATTAATGTATTTACACATTGAAACCACCAATGACTCATTAAATACTGTACAGAAAGGCTATGGCCATAATCTTAAGTAAAATTGTGTTTTACTGAAAACATTACAGACTGGAATTAGGAACCGAAAACGACAAACTAACAACTATGCAATGATGAAGGACATCGTCTTGCACAAAACCAACAATTTCTGGAAGGGATATATAGCTGGGTTTTAACAAACGTATAGAAAAATGGTGTGGAAAAAAGTCTAAAACTTTGATGTGCGACATCTCCGGCTCCGATGAACCCGTATAGACAGTCTACCACTTATTATTTGCAGCCGAATCTCCTTTTTCTAACGTTCTAATAGTTGCTAGCATGTAGGGTTCATAATTGCATGTGATGGGCTTTGAGGATTTCTCCTTATACCGGACCTGTGAAGGCATCTTTTCTGTTGCTGGCAGAATGCAACTGCATGCCCACACGTCACTGCACGGCTTGCTGCTGAGCTTGAGGGTCACAATACAATACCTTTTTGGAAGAGTACAGTGCAAAAAATAATAGAAAACCATTATTATAGATCACTTTTTAATTTAAATGGCAAAAGATGCATTTCCGCAGCTATAAACACACCTATCGCTCTTGTCATTTATTTTGCCTGATCAGATTCTGCTGATGAGGGCTGCCTGAATACAGTGAGGAGACAAAGTTGTTTTTATTTCCACAACTGCATTTGCAACGAAACCTACAATTTTCGGTAACACTTTATTTTGAGAGTCCATCTCTAGATGCTCTACATATTATCTGCATACTGTCAACAACATTTTAACAAACTATCTACTAACCCTAACCCTAATCCTAACCTTAACCATTCCCCTTATGTTAAACCTAACCTTAACCATTACCCTAAAACATATTCTAAACTTACCCCTACCCTTAAAATACACAAT
>JACXGM010024570.1:0-15679 GCA_016801145.1 Umbra pygmaea
CGCCTCAGAAGAGCAGTCTCGCCGTGGTCGGTGGAGTGGAGTAGCAGAGGTTGATGGCAGCGCCTCAGAAGAGCAGTCTCGCCGTGGTTGGGGGAGGGCAGCAGCAGAGGGTGATGGCAGCGCCTCAGAAGAGCAGTCTCGCCGTGGTTGGGGGAGGGCAGCAGCAGAGGGTGATGGTTCATCCCCCCTAAAGTCATCTTCTCTGTAAAACCAAGACAAAAGAAAATCAGTCTTAGCACTATCCAACAATGAATGTACACATTCATTGACAAATATGACTGTTTCTTGTTACACTATAAAACAACTATGTAATTACAGGCCTTAGCATCATTACTATAGACCTAGCGTCGATTTTACATTGCCTAGCGTCGTCAGTATTTGCCAGCTTCGTAAACAAATAATTTCACTCTACAAGAAGTGTGGCAACTATTTTTCAATTCATACAATACACCTTTAGTATTATTGAAGACACTGTTTGTTGTTACACTATAAAACAACAGGTGTATTGTCCACCCAGACCCACACATTATCTTTCTTCTGGTCTGTCATTCCAATCCAGGGGCTGTCTGCATATTCAGTGTTTCCCACTTTATTTCTTAGAAACTCCTAAGGAGGGTAGACAAATTCAGGGGAATACAGGTAGAATGTCTTACAAGCAAGGCCGTAGCTAGAGGATTCGGGGCCCCCTGAAAAAGAATTGATGTGGGCCCCTACCACCCTCATCCTATTCTGCTGAAAATAAGAACATAGTTAGGAAATGAAAGACCACAGGCACAGTTCTTGTTAAGGCCAGAAATGGCAGGTCAAGTAAAATTTTGGAGGCAAAGGATGGTGAGAAAGGTCAAAAACACCCCACACACCACCTCCACAGACCTACAACATCATCTTGCTGCAGATGGTGTCACTGTGCATCATTCAACAATTCAGCGCACTTTGCACAAGGAGAAGCTGTATGGGAGAGTGATGCGGAAGAAGACTTGTCTGCACACATGCCACAAACAGAGTCGCTTGAGGTGTGCAAACACACATTTGTACAAGACAGCTTCCTTTTGCAAGAAGGTGCTGTGGACTGATGAAACAAAGATGGAGTTATTTGGTCATGACAAGGGGCAATATGCATGGTGGCAAAAAAACACAGCATTTAAGATAAACAGGTGCTACCCACAGTAAAATTTGGTGGAGATTCCATCATGCTGTGGGGCTGTGTGGACAGTGTCGGTACTGGGAATCTTGTTAAAGTTGAGGGTCGCATGGATTCCACTCAATATCAGCAGATACATGAGAATAATGTAGAGGAATCAGTCACAAAGTTGAAGTTATGCCGGGGCTGGATATTTCAACAAGACAACCCAAAACACTGCTCAAAATATACTCTGGCATTTACGCAGAGAAACAAGTACAATGTCCTGGAATGGCCATCCCAATCCGCAGACCTGAAAATCATTGAAAATCTGTGGGGTGATTAGAAGCAGGCTGTCCATGCTCGGCAACCATTAACCCAAACTGAACTGGAGATGTTTTGCAAGGAGGAATGGTCCAAATAACCTTCATCCAGAATCCAGACACTCATTACAGGCTATAGGAAGCATCTAGAGGCTATTATTTCTGCTAAAGGCTCATCTAAATATTGATATGATGAGTTTTACTATTGAAATATTACAGTTTCCTTCAATTATTTGATAGATCAAAAATAAATTGCTGATCCAAACACACAATTATTTATAAATAAAAATCATGGAAATGTGTTAGGGATGCCTAAACTTTTCCATATGACTGTATATAAATATTACAACTAATAAAAACCAACAACAAACATTGTTTAGTTATAAAACCAATTTAAAAAAGGACCAGCAATATAATAGTTTCCCCACCAGTCTGTGATAATTCATAAATCAAAAAGTAAACATTAAGAAATTGACAAGAATGCAGTCAAATGTAAAAAACAAATATAATACAACCACTATATTCACTCATTGTCTTATTTTTTAATAGAGATTATGTGGAACTGTGTTATATATCTTTATATAAAGCTAATCAATGTATCTATCTAAGAGCGGTTTGCTGTATTTGTGTTTTCTTGACTAATAAAATACATCAACATCTGGCAGGTGCATAATGCGTCGTGACTCGTGTTAATTTTTGTTGTGTGTTTTACAAACCAACTCTATTCACAATAGCAAAATAAAGACACGATTTTGACCACGTAATCCTTGGTCGATTTCGCTGCGCCCTGGTAATGAAAAGTGTAGATGGTATATTTCCTATTCGGGCAGCAAAATATATTACAATACACTAACCTGTCTTAAAGAATGTCTTGATCGACTGGGATACAGCAAATGCCATGGCCTACCTCTTCTTCTTTTCATGGCGTTTCTGGTACCCTGATTTATGCTTTCCTTTCCCTGACATTTTCAATCAGTCTCCTGCTCTTCCACCAAGTTCATAGTTAACTTCAGCTGCCGCTTCAACTCTGATTGGTTCTGTTCACAAGTTGGGTGGGACTTACAACTTCATTGGCTCTAAGTCCATCTAATGTTTGTCACTAACTGAAAAATTATACTTCGGATCTGACTAAACCATTTATGGAGAGGAGCAGATATTTGGAAAGCTTCTTTAATCAAATTGCATCTTTCTGTGGTTTTCATAAAAATTTCAGGCATAGAACTAATATAAATATTAGAATTATTCATGTAACAGGGGCCTATATAGAATAACTGCTGGATTTTGTAGGGCCCCCTGTGCAGTGGGGGCCCATATAATTGTCACCACCTTTCACCCCACTAGCGACGGCCCTGCTTACAAGTGTTACATGCAATTCAATTTACAGATTGTTGTCTGACATAATATATATAGTTATATTTATTAACCAATAAAATGTCCTTAAAGATGCTATTTGTAGAATTTGTGAGGAATGTTAACATATAAAAAGTACTACACTCTACACGGTTCAAGATGGCGCCTGTGTGTTTGGCTTGCCGTCTGCTGCTATCTCTCTAATACACCCGGCAGTTGTCGATTTTTTTTCACGTTGTGACAAGATCAACTGAAAGAAACGCCCCATGCCAAGTGAACCTAAAGTACAGCTGTCCAACAAGTAAGTGATTTTGTAATAATGATGATGCATAGTTCAATGCAATTGTAGTATAGCCACGCCATCCAGTTGGTCTATACAAGTAAACATGAAATATGCCCACATGCCAATTGACCTAGCATCGTTGTAATGGCCTTTCATGATTACCTGTTTACTTGTAGCCTAACTATTCATACAAAGTTTTCTGTGCTCTCAGTCAATACAGGTTGGTGTCCTACCGCATAGTTTTAGAGTGGGCCCTGAAGGGAGAGACGTTGGGTAGAAGCAATCGTAAACCATTGCCATCATGCGTGGTTGGTGCAATTCGCAGGAAATATCCCTCAGAGACTGGTAGGAGGCAGGAGACTGTAGCGGCAGAAACCAGAGTGGTGGAGGCACTTCAGGGCAGAGCAGACGAGCAGAACAGGCAGGTGGAGGGAGTCTTGGCGGTCCGGAGGGCGGAGGCAGCAGCAGCGGACCGGAGGGACGAAGTAGCAATGGCGGGCCGGAGGGCGAAGGCAGCAGCAGCAGACTGGAGGGACGAAGCAGCAACGGTGGGCCGGAGGGCGGAGGCAGCAGCAGCAGACCGGAGGGACGAAGCAGTAATGGCGGGCCGGAGGGCGGAGGCAGCAGCAGCAGACCGGAGGGACGAAGCAGCAATGGTGGTCCGGAGGATGGAGGCAGCAGCGACGGGCTGGACGGCTGAGTCCGGGCAGGCGGAGGTCCGGCCGAGCCAGGCAGAAGCGAAGGACTAGGCGGAGGCCAGGCAGGCGGCACCAGAGGCAGAGTCCGGGCCGACAAAGGCGGAGTCAACGGCCCCGCGGGTGGTGGCCAGGCCGGAGGGGGCTTGGTGGGCTGAGGCACCTGAACCACGGCAAATACAGGAATCTGGAAGGACACAACACAGACAAACACAGACAAACAGACAGACACAGAGAGGGGCAGAGAGACCAGGGCAGGCGCAAGCCCGGGAACAAGCACCGGAGCGGGGATGAAAGCCTCAGACTCGGGAGTCAGAGCAGGCTCAGGGACAGGGGCAGCCAAAGGCACTGGGACCCGGGCAGCCAAAGACACTGGGACCGGGGCAGCCAAAGGCACTAGGACAGGGGAAGCCAAAGACACTGGGACCGGGGCAGCGAAAGGCACTGGGACAGGGGCAGCCAAAGGCACTGGGACAGGGGCAGACAAAGGCTCTGGGACAAAGGCAGGCTCTGGGACAAGGGCAGGCTCTGGGACAAGGGCAGGCTCTGGGACAAGGGCAGGCTCTGGGACAAGGGCAGGCTCTGGGACAAGGGCAGGCTCTGGGACAAGGGCAGGCTCTGGGACCGGGAAAGGCTCAGGAAATGGAACAGGAAATGGCACAGGGACTGGTGCAGACAATGGCTCATGGGTATACACCAGCTCGGGAACTAGGGAAGGCACAGGGACTGAGTCAGGCACTGGCACAGGGACTGGAGGAGGAACATCCATGAAATGATTGGTGGAGTCATCCATGAAAGAATACGTAGTGTATTTGTAGGAATGGCCTGGGCTATCACTTCTTCCATCTGCACAGATCTGCACTCCCTCACCATCCAGATTCTGGCAGATGAGTCTTGCTCTTATAGTGTCCTCCTGCATCTGGTAATCATCTGCATTGACTTGAATCAGATAGCTGGACTGTATGCTGTATTAGGTGGTTTTCTGGGGCAGCTGAAGGTTCAAAAGCCCTGCCCAATCAGCAATGTCTGTGTAAGGTGATTCACTATGTCCGGTCTGTACTATCTATGGTAGGGCCATATCCTTCAGCACACGTTTCATGGTCTGGGTGGCAAATTCCATTTTTTCCAAATAGTCATCCTCAGTTAAATGTTCTGAGCAAACACGATGGTACCTGATGATGGCTACAGGCGTGTTTGGATCTATATTTAGAGCTAGTAGCCATAGATTCATCCGGTCAGCGTTTTTGATTGGAATTCTATGAAACATCATGGTATTACCTGCTCTCCCCTGTTTATTATCGCAGCTCTTTACAATACAGCGAACACCCATGACTGTAAACGATGTATTTACTATCTAGTAATTGCTAACTCTATTACTTCAACTCTGCGCGAACTCCAGACGAACTCTCTGCTCCTCACCTCTGAGCTTCTCAGGTGCTGCGAGCAAATCACTCCTCCCAAGTAGGAGAAGTAGCAGTGCTTCGCCTTCTGAAAATAGTTCCCAAAATGTATACAGTTAGAAAGTGGCTGCGTCTCATGTGACTTTGTTGTTTGTACAAGCTGTGACTATACAAATCATAACATGTAAATAGGCTAATTTTGGCATTATTTTGTCTTTTATTGGGAGCAGTAGGCTAGCTGGAGCAGTTTACCTTCATTATCTGTGCTAAGCTAGGTTAGCAGTGGGTGCGTCAGAGAGAGTTACAACACCCACTGAGAAGAGAAGGGTATGTGTGCATTTATCTAACTCTGGGAGATCTGGTGAATAAGGTAAGGTCCCAAAAAGTTGCCGTGTTCCTTTAAGCCGTACAAGCACAAACCGAAATCTGAAGTGTGGCAAAATTCTGACATCCCTCACCAAAGACAAAACTGTAGAAAGGCTGAACGCAAATGTAAACGGGACAGACTACTGGTCTCTGTCCACATGTTCAAAGACTCTCTCACTGCATACCAGAATGCTGCAAAATCTGCGAAAGCAGCTTATTTTTCAAATTTTATCAGATCTAACCACTTCAACCCAAAGGTCCTGTTTTCAGTCATTCAATCTGTTATAAAACCTTCTGTTAAAACACTGTCTGTTGCCTCTGAAGTCTTTCTAAGATTTTTTATTTACAAAATTACGACTTAGTGCCTATCCTAATTCACCTGTCCTTCCGATCTCGAACATCTGTTGCTGGCTCTTGGGAGGTTTTTGAACCTATCAACCTCGAGTCACTGAAGGACTATCAAGATCAAACCGTCATTCTGTCCTATTGATATTATCCACCCGAGATATTTAAAACTTATAATTGAATCAGTTGGGCCAGGTATGGTGTATTTTATCAACAAGAGTCTTAAAACTGTCTCTGTTCCTGCCAATCTTAAAGTGGCTACGGTCACACCTCTGGTAAAGAAGCCTTTACTAGATCCTTCTGTTTAAAAAAAATGTCGACCTATTTCTGTTTTACCTTTCATCTCTAAACTATGAGAGAAAACTGTGGTGGATCAACTTCAAAAATATTTTTTAAATAATAGTATTTTTTTTGATTTTCCAGTCTGGTTTTAGGTCTGCCCACAGCACTGAGTCCACCCTCCTGAGAGTGCTAAATTATATTTATCTCACTACTGATTCCGGATACACCGTTGTTCTTGTTCTCCTAGATCTCTCGGCAGCCTTTGATATCATTGACCACCTTACTCTCCTAGCTAGTCTAGAGTCCTGGGTGGGTCTAAGGGCATCGGTTCTGAAATGGTTTCAGTCATACCTTTCTGACAGAAAGTTTTCGGTAAAGATGGGAAACTTCTCCAGCTCCATGGCACCCCTCACCTGTGGGCTTCCGCAGGGCTCCATATTGGCCCCTTCCTTATTTTCTCTCGACATGCTACCTTTGGTCACCATCCTAAGTAAGCATGGTGTTTCTTTCATTTTAGTCCCTAAAATTTGAAAAAACAAATTTCATCTGTAATCAGCTCTAGTTTCTTCCAACTTCGATTAATATCTAACATTAAAGGCTTTCTGTCACGTTTCCCCATGTTGCGAGGAGAGAGAGACAGGCGCGAAGGAGATGCACTCAAACGTATTTTGAAATAACACTTAGAAAAAAAAAACACTGCAACCAGGGGCTAAACTGAAGATCCTCCAATACTTTTGACAAGCACACGCAGCAGGAACACGTAACATGGAACATGGATCGACAGAGACAAGGCGGAAACACAAGGGCTAAATACAAGTACAAATGAGGCTAACAGAAAACACCTGGGAGCAACTAAACAATGACGTCACCTACACAGACCCGGACATGACACCACGTAATGCACAAAACAAACACAAGGGGGAACCAAACACAACAAAGCACATGGGGGAGCAACCTTAACACTCGAACACAGGACACACACAGGAGAGATACCTAAACAAGAACACACAGGGCAGTAACTCAAAAGGAACACGTGAGACAGAAAACAGACTATGAAACCACCGTGTATAAATCACTGAAAACACCAGTAACAAAATATATGCACACCTTGGAACAAGACACATAAGGGAAAACAAAACAAAACAGAGTCCCCTCACAGCCCCCTCAAGGGCTGGACGTTACACTTTCTCAATCCAAAAACTCTAGAAATGGCTGTTCATGCATTTATCACATGTTGGCTAGATTACTGCAATTCTTTACCTTGTGCTATATCAAGTGTCCAAATCCCCTGTCTCCAATTAGTACAAAATGCAACGGCCAGACTCATCTGTAAATGTCAGAAATATGACCATATCTCTCCGATCCTCAAATCTTTACACTGGTTGCCAATCGACAGAGAACAGATTTTAAAATTTTACTCCTCGTTTTTAAATCTCTAAATACCTTAGCCCCGGTCTATCTCTCTGAACTGCTCCATCCTTACACTCCATCCCGAAGCTTAAGGTCTCTTGATCAGGCTTTATTGGTAGTCCCTTGCGCTAGACTTAAGCGTAGAGGTGAGCATGCATTTGCAGTAGCAGGACCTCGACTCTGGAACTCCATGCCCCTACAGATTAGAATGGCCCCTACCTTGTCTGTCTTCAAGTCCTTATTAAAAACCCACCTGTTCACACTAGCATATTAACCTCCATTTCGGGCTTTTCCTTACCTTTCTGTTTTTTAGCCTACGTCTTATACTTTTCATTTATTTATTTGTGTTACTGTGTGTTGTGACACAGGTTGTAACGTCCAGCCATGTGGTGGCTGGGGAATGGACTTTATGTTAGCGTGCAGTTCTATTTAGGTCTCTTGTGTATATGTATGTCTTTGTTAGTATTCAGTGCATGCACGGTGGTTCAGTTATTAGGTTTGGTTTCACATGTTCCCTTTGATTTGCCTCCCTGTGTGTTTCTTGGTTTAGATTTCTACCCTGTGTGTTTATGTTTTGGTTCCCCCTAGTGTCCCTTATGTGCCTTGCTTTGTTCTGGTATATTATTGAGATTTCTGTCCAGTGTGTTTTGTATTGGTAAGTGTCCCTGCTCCTCCCTCCTTGTTGATTAGTGTTCCCAGGTGTGTCGTGTTAGCCTTCGTTTGTTTTCGTATTTAGCCATGGTGTCCCCTCCTTGTCCCTGTCGGTTAATGTTCCTGTTGCAAGTGCGTCCGGTTGTTCCATGTTGTCAGGTATTCCTTTATGCATTTTCATGGTTTAGTCCCTCGTGGCAGTTTTGTTTTGTCTCTGAATTACTGAATAAATCCTACTGAGTTATTGTAAATCCTTCACGCCTGTCTTGCCATTCACCCAACGACGAAGCATTGTGACAGATTAACCGACGTATCTACAATGAGACAGCGAAGGAGCGACCGATCACCAGAGAGGGAGAGAGCGAATACGGCATGCTCTATCAGTGGATTATTTTTAGGAGGGGCGCGGGCTGTGTGTCCTCTCTCTACCCGTGCATGGAAGAGGGAGCAGCCTGTGGAATGGCGCAGACTAGCCTCCATGTGGGACGTCGACGACTCCGACAAGGAGTATTTCCACATGGAGGAAGAGGAGGGCTGCTCCGATTTAGAGGTGGACATCTTGCTATCGGAGGAGGAGGTGACGGAGGGAGATGTCTACCAGGATGACGTCAGGAAGGCCTGGAATCTCCTAATGGGCAGGATCCAGGGGGTTAGACCTCCCGGTAGGTCCCCTAGCATAGAGGCTAGTTCTAGGAGTCCTGTTAGCTCTCCTGTTAGCTCTCCTGTTAGCTCTCATACTAGCACACCAGTTAGCTCTCCTGTTGTTAGCTCTCCGGTTGTTAGCTTACGGGCTAGCACCCCTCCTAGCAGTGAGGGTAGCACCCCCCTTACTAGCTCTCAGGCTAGAATTATCCCTAACACTCAGGTACAGGGTTGTAGCACTCGGTTCAGGGCTCCCTGTCTGAATGTTAGGGCCCCAGTCATTGCCTCTAGTGCTTCTGTTACTTCCTTTAGGGCCTCTGTTTCTGCCCCTAGGGCACCAGTTAGTTCCCCTGGCCCCGCTAGCACACATGCTAGCTCCGTTAGACCCCCGTTAGCTCCCAGGCAAAACCGCTCCTTAACGGCCAGGCTGGCTCACCCATTATACAGGCTAGCTCCCCTAGGCCTCCAGCCAGGTTCCCCAGGGCTCCCTTTGTTTCCCACGTTAGGGATCCCTAGCCCAGGATAGGGTTGGACAGGGGTCTACGAAGTAGGTGGGAGGTTAGCTTGCTATTGGAGAGGGACCGGGTGGCCCTCTCTATTTCCCGGTTGGAGGGTGGGGCCCTTACCTTCGCCCTGGCCCTGTGGGAGGCGGACCACCCTCTTTTGGAGGACCACAAGGGGTTCACCCGCCTGCTGGAGAGTTTGTTCGGGCCTCTCTCCAAAATGGCCGATGGGTCGCCTCTCTCCAAGAGGGCCGCCTCGCAACATCCAGCCATCTGCCCTCAGCCTCCAGCCATCTGCCCTCAGCCTCCAGCAGTCTGCCCACAGCCTCCTGCAGTCTGCCCACAGCCTCCTGCAGTCTGCCCACAGCCTCCAGCAGTCTGCCCACAGCTTCCAGCAGTCTGCCCACAGCCTCCAGCAGTCTGCCCACTGCCTCCAGCAGTCTGCCCACTGCCTCCAGCAGTCTGCTTCTGTTACGCACTGCCTCCCCAGGAGGGGAGTGGGATGCTACACCTCGTTGCACAAACAGTCAGAGACAGGAGTATGGAGTCTGGGTGCGAGCAAGGACACAAACACAACCAGGTACCATTATACAAAGGGCTTTATTATGCCACAGTAAAATATTTAGGTAAGTGAGGAGACTGTGGGTACCAAACCAAATAACTAAACAAAAAGTCCCCCACCCCCTTACCTAGCTTTGTTCTGGAATATTATTGTGATTTCTGTCCTGTGTGTTTTGTATTGGTTAGCATCCCTGCTCCTCCCTCCTTGTTGATTAGTGTTCCCAGGTTTGTCATGTTAGCCTTCGTTTGTTTTCGTATTTAGCCCTGGTGATCCCTCCTTGTCCCTGTTGGTTAATGTTCCTGTTGCAAGTGCGTCCGGTTGTTCCATGTCGTCAGGTATTCCTTTATGCATTTTCACGGTTTAGTCCCTCATGACAATTTTGATTGAATAAATCAATCCTACTGAATAAATCCTACTGAGTTATTGTAAATCTTTCGTGCCTGTCTCGCCATTCACCCGACGACGAAGCATTGTGACACAGGTGTTTTTATTAGTTTCTTTTTTTCAGATTTAACACTTCTGTAAAGCACTTTGGTCAGCCTAGTGTCTCTTGTAAACGTGCTATAGAAATAAAATGAACTTGAACTTGAACTACACTCTGCAAACTATACTTGTTCTTTCAGTGACCAGCTTCCAAAAGCTGTAGAATATGATACTTCATGATATAAAAACAAATCTGAAAAATCAGTTTAGATCAACGATTTCATAAACAACGCACATAATATTTTGCCATTTTTATAGGATTTGCAATGAGGATGTGAAGAAAATTACTTCCACAATGTTTGTCAATGAGTAAATGAAAGTTCAAAATCAATACATTAAAATATTTTTAGGCTGTACTTTTATGTGTAACAAAGCACTGCATTTTGTAGGGGACCCTTTTCTAATATACATCCTCTAATATTTTTGTATTGTCTCCATTACCTGTGTTTTGTTTTCATGACTACTGCTTTGTTTTGTTCATCATTAGTATCAGCATACATTAACCCATCTACCTGCCTACTCCCTCAAAAACCATGACATGATGGAACATGAACTCACTGTTGATATATTACTATTGATCACTATATATCTGATGTTACATTATCATACTGTTTATTTCTACACATCTGTTGGTATGTTACTGTTAATTACTCCACATATGTTGGTATACTACTGTTCATTACTCCACATCTGTTGGTATATTACAGTTTATTACTCCACATCTGTTGGTATATTACTGTAAATTACTCCACATCTGTTGGTATATTACTGTTCATTACTCCACATCTGTTGGTATATTACTGTTTATTACTCCACATCTGTTGGTATGTTACTGTTAATTACTCCACATCTGTTGGTATATTACTGTTAATTACTCCACATCTGTTGGTATATTACTGTTAATTACTCCACATCTGTTGGTATGTTACTGTTAATTACTCCACATCTGTTGGTATATTACTGTTTATTACTCCACATATGTTGGTATATTACTGTTAATTACTACATATCTGTTGGTATATCACTGTTTATTACTCCACATCTGTTGGTATATTACTGTTTATTACTCCACATCTGTTGGTATATTACTGTTAATTACTACATATGTGATGTGTTATTATCTAACTGTTCATTACTTCATATCTGCTCCTGTAGACTCTCTATGATGACCAGGTGTCCTCCATCACGAATGCAGGCATAGTGACTCTCTTCCCAGGTCAATTTGTCATAAGAAAAGTAGTAGCAGGATCTGTTAAAGAACTGCCAGCCAGTGTCACATTGCTTGACTAGAAGAAATTACAAAAACAAATGGATTTGATGACAGGACTACAGACTGAGGCAGCTAGGACAATAATCCACCCACAACAGGACATTTGAATGACTTTATCAATATTTGCTATAAGGCAAATGAAGTCTGATATTTTAATGTAAAAATACAAGACATTATGTTAACTTAAACACATTTACCCCTTATAGATAATTTAATAGTCCTTCCATTGTAAGGAACTTTAAAAACGTATCATGTCATTATTACCTGTGTTCAGTGATAACAACCTTCATCAGTTGTCTTCAAATGAAGAAGGGAGCATGAACTAATTGGTGCTAAACACACAGATTATTGTTTTCATTAAGAGTTACTTATGTACCAGCTGTCCCTGTTGTAAGTTTTTTTCTAACACTTTAAGAAAACAAACAATTGTACTCTCACAAATGATCTTATACACCCTTGAAAAGACCCATGACAGAATTTTTTTTAACATGGAAGCAAGATCAATCGCACAAACAAATAAGCTTGTACCATGGAGAGGAGGGGGGAGGGGGCGGAAGTGGGGAGGGGGGGTAATAAATCATTCAAGTGGTCATAATGTTTTGGCTGATGATCGGTGGGTACTCATTTATCTCTCTCTATCATTGACTAATTATTACTAACATCAGTTGCAACTTTATAATAGCCATTCCAATAATTCATATAGATGGTTTGCAAATCTATTTTTTATAATTGTAAAGTATTTTAAACATCAGTTGTAACTTTACAATGGCCAACTACAGTAGATAATGTTTATAGATGGTTCAAAAAATATTTATTAACCTTTTAGCAATGTATTATAATCGTCAGTTGCAACTTTATAATAACCATCCAGACAATATTTATAGACAGTTTTCAAACCAATTACTAACCACTGACAAAGTATTTATTATCTAAGTGTTTCTAAACCATTTAGCCATGTATTATAATCATCATTTGCAACTTTATAAAAACCATATAGGCCAGCAGAATAGAGCCCTGTATTGCTGGTTTGTTTCTAAAGCTAAGCAGGTTTGGGCCTGGTTAGTCCCTGGACGGGAGACCAGTGCTGCTGGGAGTGGTGTTGGAGGGCCAGTGGGGGCACTCTTTCCTCTGGTCTAAAGATCATTCCCAATGCCCCAGGTCACTAAAGATCCCAATGCACTATTTGTAAGAGTAGGGGTGTTACCCTGGTGTCCTGAACAAATTTCCAGTCTGGCCCTCATGCCAACCTAATCAACCCTATCTCTCAATTGGCTTATTCATTCTTTCTCCTCTCCCCCCTTCTCCCCAGGCCATTGCTGAAAATGAGAAAGCCTGGTAAAATAAAGGTAAAGTAAAAAGTGTTGGGAATATCTGGTCCATCTATTTAGGTGATGTTTATAAACAGTTTCTTACAGGTTTACCAACCTTTTTTAAAACCTTTTTTTATCAATAACCAATAACTAATATTGTATATATATATATATATATAATGTGTGCAACAATAAATAGTTACTTTATAGCATTAATAATGATTAACAAACATTATTAAATATCATTTTATTGTTTGTTAACAGTAAAATAACTATTTGTTAATAGTGAAATAACAATTTACTAAACATTATTTAACTATCAATTGACCATCTATAAATGATAGTTATTATAAAGTGTTACCAACTTTTATTTTGAAGGCGTGACAAAGAAGATATCCGGTTTTGCCAGCAAGTGAAACTTTCCCATTTCATGCTATGTTTGAATAATCACCATTCACCAATCACCAGCTTCATATTCTTTACTTTTCCCCTATAGTCGGAGCAAATGATTGTTAGAAAGTAGTTAACATTTCCCTAGGAACATGAAAATATGTTACCGGTGCACACCAGCTTTGAACTTCAATAAGACTCAACTTTGAATGAGTTAAATTAGTCTCAGTCAAGCGGTTGAAGTTAGCAAGCTCTTATGATGATTAAATCAACAATGGAATTTTGAATGGAATGTGTCTTATCAGGTGGTGGGCCGAACGCTGCTATCTGCTTTAGTTTTTGAAATGATCGATCCTCGATCCTCGAGTAGCTGCTTTTTTCATTTTTTTTCTAAACACGTATCTGTTTGTTGGTAGTGTCAAGTCGATCATATTTTTTTAAACTAAATTTACATTTAATATACGGATTAGGCAAACGCGATGAAGTATTATACATCTAACCAATCAAAAAACGAATTCTATCATCACGTGACTAAAGTCTGCCAATAATATTGCACATGCCATAACAGCGGAAGCACTTTCTATGGTAAAAATTATGGTAGAAATCACATAGATTGTATATTACTGGATGGAGCAGTATATTACTGATGACATCACATATTGGTTTGTTAAGATCTGATTTGGGTCATCGAATTTGCCGTTACGGGCGCAGACATCTTGGTTGCGGATGTGACGATTTCAGACGAGAGGGAGGAGTAATCTAGCTAAGTAACAGATATTAATTGGGATGCTAACAAAAAACAGTATTAAAACATAATGTAAAAAAAAAAGTGACGTTACTTGTGAGAACTCCTTTGAGTGTCTTGTCGTACAACTGAACACCATAACCGTGCCCTAAACGCCCCTTTGCTTTATTGTCGATTTAAAAATAAACAAGACCATAATTCCAAAAATTAACATCATGATAAATAGCAGAAGGCTTAAATCTAGCGATTGACACCATATACTCATTATGAAAATGTTTACTGAGGTAATAAATCAAGTATACTATGTCTCTCATTCTCATAGACTATTAGAGAAACCAAGCTATTTTGCAACCAGACGTATCACCCCAAGCTTGAATTCAGCTAGAATGCAGGTTTAAGGTACTTCCTTATTTGCGTCAATTTGCCAAACCGGACGCTCACCCTGTGGGAAATCACCATAAAATCTTCTCTAATAAAACTACACTGTCACGTTTCACATGTAGAGACAGACGCGAAGGTACAATGATCCAATATGTTTTATTTAACAACGAAAAGAAAACTGCCACGTGGGGCTTTAAGAATAAATCAAAGGGACACACACAGGAACGCATACAGGAAACATTGAACGACAAGAGACAAGACCAAACACTAAACCTAAATACACATACTAACGATGACAATGTAAGACACCTGGACTTGGAAATTAACTACACCGTGATCTATTGGTTAACAAGAAACATGTGACAAGACATGGGAGTGAAATGTGGGAACATGCAATACATAACAGGGGCACAAGAGGGAGGCATCTACCACACATTGGGGAGGAACCTGAACACCAACACACACAGGGCAATAACAATGAGGACACATGAGGAATAAATCTAACAACAAAACCACCGTGTAAACACTGAAAGCAACAAGGGAGACAAAACCACAAAAGACACTAAACCAAAATATAGTCCATAATCAGCCCACTAGGGCTGGACGTTACAATACTAGAATTCCAGATAACTGACATTATCTGGTAAAATAAATACAAACTTTCTGTAAAATAAAGGAAACTCTGTCTGTAATGAAACTGTCTGTACTTTTCTTTTACATAAAGTAAAGTCATGCACCAACAGTCACATCGACATTTCCTGCATAATCAAAATTATACAAATATTTATCGGGGAGGAGAAAATGTACTTCTTTGCATATAGGGGGGGATGTGTCCCCATGTCCCCTTATAGGCAACAATTATGCCTAAAACACAAATAAATCAAGCAGAAATAATCTCAATATCGACTTTTACCTGATTATATTATTCACAGTGATCCACACACATTTTCCAAAAAGTTATTTTAATAAAGGAGCTTGGTGGCCCATTGTGAACATCATTAATGTACATAATACCAGCATACAGCATGAAGAATAAACACATGACAAGCCATGCTTACTACTGGCATATTATTAGCTACAGTAAATGTGTATGTACATGTGAACAGGGTTCATTCCATGCCTTTTATGGTACTAAATGACTGAGCGTTCTATAGTATGTTGGAAGGGG
>JACXGM010024571.1:0-15679 GCA_016801145.1 Umbra pygmaea
ATGTTTCCTCCCAGGTTGAGACTCTATTAGATAGCTTTCTTTATGTTTCCCCCCATGTTAAAACTCTATTAGATAGCTTTCTTTATGTTTCCTCCCAGGATAAGACTCTATTAGATAGTTTTATCCTGGGAGGAAACATATAGAAACCTAACAGCTTTTTGCTTGCTCTTTTCAATCTTGGCCTGGTAATAGACTTGTTTTTACAATTATTTCACAAGGTTGGCTGACTGAGAACACATTCTCTTTTACAATAACAACTTGGGAGCAATTAGGGTAACCTGCAAATTCTATTACTGCTACTATCTACATGTTATAAAAGACGACTTGTAGCTATACTTTACACCACAATATTAGATACATTTTGCAACCAAATCCGTATCAAAGCAGGCTGCACCAGTTATCGAATGAGGTGTTCAATATGTTACAGCTATATTAATAGTTTTATGAAATACTGTACATGTAACACATCTTGGAATACAGTATATTCATATGCCAATGCATCAAAAATCATAAAGAAATGCAGCATTGCATACAGCTCAAACAGAATAAGAATGGATCGGAAAGCAAAGCAGGTAAATCATATTTTCCTAAATTACTGGGCCAGCTGGGAGCTAAAGCTGTTGTGGACACGGAATGACGCCTTGCAGCAGACAACACAGCAGAATTGAGAATGCAGCGTGCTATTGTGGGCTGTAATGTTGTCTTAGGCCTCTTATGTTGTGTTTGGAGCTCTTCAGTGCCAATCTTTTAGAGTATTTTACCATTTTTTTAGCAGGTTGAATATGACTAAGGTGGACTCATCATTATTGGCAGCAATATCTAGCGATCTTTGGGTTTCTGGTCAGATACCCTGCCATCAGTGGAGGCTGGTGAACTTTCATGGAGGAAGGTCTCATATTAATGTCTATCCTGGAGTAAATGAAATGGTATCTCACACTGGGTTTAATGTGTTGTAATTCATTCAATTTATTGCAGTCCAGACATTAATATGAACCCATCCTCGTTAATTAAGGTTCACCGGCCTCCATTGCCTGACATCATGAATATTTTCAGTTGTCTTTTAAGAATGTGACCTTTTGTGTACTGTATGTCAGATGCAGGTGTTTGGGAATACATGTTGGAAACATAATGGAATCAAACCACTGGAAAAACAAACTGTCCTTTTTTATGGCCAACTTAAAAACGAGTTTTACAAACCTCTTCCGTTTTGCACTAGCTCCACAGTTTCTAGTGCAATAGTTGGAAAAATATCAGAGCAGTTGCTC
The DNA here is from genome assembly GCA_016801145.1 of Umbra pygmaea. Lineage (NCBI taxonomy): Eukaryota > Metazoa > Chordata > Actinopteri > Esociformes > Umbridae > Umbra > Umbra pygmaea. Next base: position 1,266 of record JACXGM010024571.1, read on the forward strand.
TAACAGGGTAAATCGATCAACAATTGTCTGTGTGACAATTGTGCTCGCTTAACGCCCACCCAAAATAGAGCCCCTAGTGTGAAAAATTACCTGCTGTGTCTGTGTACAACACTGTAGCTGAATTTCATAAGCCTGACATCTTGGCCACGGCTGTTCCCTCTGAGGCGAATGTGGATCAAACATCAAAACTCTGCTCCCAAAAATACCCTCTGAGCCACAATTACAATTCCTCAAGCTTTGACATGTTGAGTGTGTCTAAATGCGTTGAATGAGAAAGCACTTCCCTGCCTTTACATAAACACCAGAGACTTTGACCTTCCTTTCATGTCTGTCAACAAATGTGGGAAATAATGATGGTGAGCAGCCAAACAATCATGGGTCAAGACAATGAATAAACCTGACCAACAAAAACCTGCTCTAGGAAATAGCAGCATCACATACCGACATTTTTAATACTTGTTTTGAATCCAAAAATTGCAGTACTGGGACTGTCAAAAGAATTGAAAAACATTTACTGAAAAAACATTTGTCCCCATAGTGTCAGGCTGCTCATGATCGTTGACAAAAAATAATACCCTACCAATTGATTTGCATATGTTTTAGAGACCTTCAATCCGAAGGCCAAGCATTGTCAGCCTTAAAGCATGTCTGACACTGCCAAATACCAGAATTACAAGTCTGCCCAATTACCCAAGGCTATTCAGGCATGCATGACACAAGGGACTGGTTTTACATGACCTTGTCTGCAAAGGTCGACTTCCAACATGAGTGTCTCACTACAAAAACATGTTCAGCATATTTGGTACTCTAGGTGAAATTTGATTCATATTTGGTACTCTAGGTGAAATTTGATTCATATTTGGTACTCTAGGTGAAATTTGATTTATATTTGGTACTCTAGGTGAAATTTGATTCATATTTGGTACTCTAGGTGAAATTTGATTCATATTTGGTACTCTAGGTGAAATTTGATTTTGGAGCCCCCCACCTCTTTACCACATTAATGGTGGAAAGCAAAAAACTCCAAATACACACCGATATTAATTAGGGAATGGTCGTTTTTCATGATATGGCGTATACTGAGAATAACCCCCTCGAAAATGTGAAATATGTTAACCTTCCCCAAAGCAAAAAATATTTTCACTTCAACATCCCAGAGCATTTGAAAACACAACATGACCCTCTACCTTCAAATTACAGATTAAAAAATCAATCAGGGGATGCTGATTACCGCTGAGCGCGGGGGAGTTAGTATTGAATGGATGGCTGTCGGATAAAGCGAAGCGTGCCCATGTGATGGGCCGTGATGTACTTACACCATCCACAAGCTGTGAAAGTACCACTCCTATTCATTTTCAAAACAGGATTCACACTGTTGTATAATAATCCTTCTTTCCCCAGCTCTAATCAGCAACATGCTGGTAACTTAAACCTGACCCCTACAGGTAAATATCAACGTTTTTTAAGGCTCATTCATGCTATCCATGCCTGTCTAGGGCAAAGCGCGAGCTGCAAGATAGCCAGTCAATACATTTTTTTTATTATACATATTTTGGGGCATGGATAGCATTTATTATTATACATATTTTGGGGCATGGATAGCATTTATTATTATACATATTTTGGGGCATGGATAGCATTTAATATTATACATATGTTGGGGCATGGATAGCATTTATTATTATACATATTTTGGGGCATGGATAGCATTCATTATTATACATATTTTGGGGCATGGATAGCATTTATTATTATACATATTTTTTTACTTTTAGGGGCCTTTTGCTACTTTTTAAATTTAAATTTTTAAATTTAACCTTTATTTAACCAGGTAAGTTGACTAAGAACAATTTCTTATTTACAGCAACGACCTGGGAGCAATTAGGTAAAGTGTCTTGCCCAAGGACACAACAACATTTGGCTCAGTCGGGAATCGAACTGGCAACCTTCTGACTACAAGTCTGACTCCCTACCCACTGAGCCATCTGCGCCCCTACTGTGGGGCCCAAGGCAACCTAGTCTGCCTGTAGGATGGGCCGGCCCTGCATCTACGTCAACCCAGGTACCTATGATGTCAGAATGTTGTGTGTTCTTGGTGAGACCACTACACTCATAAACACAATCATGGGGAGAGAGCTGGTAGGCCCCTTTAGGGTCCCTGAAGGTGTGAAAAGGACCTCGGCTAAGTATATAGCGTTTCTAACTCACCACTTTCTTCCATGTTACAAAAAGAAGAAGCGTAACTTCCATAGCAAAATCATCTTGTTCAATGGAGTTCAATGATGCAAGAATTGTGAAGGTGATATCAAAGAAGGGATCCTATGTTAACATGTAACTTGCCCTGTTAAGATGAGTTTGATTGAAATAGCTTTTGATTTCAGTAAATATGACCTCATAATGCTGCAAATTCAACAAATTACAATTTTCAGTTCTTTACAACCTAGAAAATGTTTTGAAACTCAGTTGTGCATAATAATTTGTAACGGTGCATTTTGTGTTTGTTATTTTTGAAAGAAATACTGTTTTCATTGGGTGGTTTGTTTAATGAAATTCGACTTATACCCTAACGTTTGGTGACTTGAAAATTATACTGACTGTCATTTGCATCAACTATTTAGGAAAATCTGTGTAAAATATAATTTGCATAATAATTTGGAATGCAGTGTAGAGTTTCAGATTTTAATGTGTGTGCAAGAAATCTTTATGTCTATTAGCAATCTGTTTTGGTTAGTGACCGTGACCCCCCCCCTGTACTTATCACGCCAAACCTCTCAACCTCCTTGCATTTGCTCATCAACTATATCACTGTTCCCAGCAGGGAAGGGTTACCATGGCAGCCAATAGAATCTGAAAGCTTTTCATTTCCACTTAGTCTCCATGGAGTACTGTGGAAAAAAATGCATCCTCCTCCACTTATTCATTTCTTAACACTTTAATGATGTTGTGGTGATTTGAGATGTGGCAAGAGACGACAAAAACACAGAACATCAGGATATCACAGAGTTCTCTGGAAGACTTTCAATTGAAAACTCCTCTGTTATTCTTGGACGGGATCTCAGGCTAGTCACACTGTGTGAGAGTATACCAGGACCATTCCATGAAAAGAGTGATGCAGAGAAAGTACAACCCCAATTCTGAAAAAGTTGGAAATGCAAAAAAACAAACAAAAATAGTTAATTGAAATTAAATTCACCATGTACTAAAAACACATAATTAACACATTATGGGATGTTTACCTTGTGAATGAAATAAATGAAAATTAATTTATTTTTGAAAATATACACTCATTTCAAATCTGATGACTGAAACACATTCCAAAATAGTTGGGACAGGAGTCAGTTTACCACTGTGTAACATCACCTTTGCTGTTACTAACACTAATTAAGCATTTTATCACTGAAGACACTAAGTTTAGCAAGTGGAATTCTCCCCCATTCATCCATTATGCATGTCCTCAGCTGTGCAAATGTACCTTGCCTTATTTTGCACTTCATAATGCGCCACACATTCTTAATCAGAGACATGTCAGGACTGCAGGCAGGCCATCCTAGCACCCACATTCTCTACTTACGCAACCATGCATTTGTAATCTGGGCAGAATGTGGTTTGGCGTTGTCCTGCTGGAAAATGCAGGGAAAAGACAACGACTGTATGGCAGCATATATTGCTCCAAAATGTGTATACTGTATATCTTTCTGCATTAATGGGGCCCTCACAGATGTGCAAGTTATCCATGCCATGGGCATTGACAAAACGAAATTTCACTGTGCTACTGTTCATCTCAAATCAGACTAAATGCAGAGAAGTCGACAGCGCTTCTGGACCATGTTGATGTATGGCTTCTGCTTTGAATAGGAAAGCCTTAACTTGCATCTATGGATGCAGCGGTGAAAAAGGTTTCCCAAAGTATTCCCTACATGGCATGTATAACTTGCACATCTGTGATGGCACCATTGATGCAGAAAGTTATGTACACATTTTGGAGCAACATATGCTGCCATCCAGATGTTGTCTTTTCCAGTGACGTCCCTGAATTTTCCAGCAGGACAACGCCAAACCACATTCCGGATTACAAACGCATAGTTGCGTAAGCAGAGAGGTTTTGAAAATGTGTGGCGCATTATGAAGCAGCTAAATTAGGAAACGTTGGTCCCGTACATTTGCTTAGCTGAGGACATGCATAATGGGTGAATGGGGGAAAATTCTGCTTGGTAAACTCAACCAACTGGTGACTTCAGTGCCCAAATGCTTAATACGGTAAGTGTTATTAAACAGTCGACTTTCCCAACTTTTTTGGCATGTGTTGCAGCCATCAGATTTGAAATTAGTGTATATTTTCAAAAATATATTAAATTCACAAAGTAAAACATAATCTAAAGTGTTAATAATATGATTTCAATATAGTACAGGTTGAACTGAATTTTCAAATGACTTTGTTGTTTTGCATTTTCCATACTGTCCCAACTTTTCAGAATTGGGGTTGTACAAAAAGTTCTGTAAACCTCTAATTTGTTCATCAGACATGGATAAAATAACTTACAACAGCTGGGTTTCAGTCACGTGATTGTAATTGCGGCGCGATTTTAGACAGAGGGCAGAAAGTAAACATGGAGAATATGTCTATGGAGTAAACCGTTGCAGAGTCCGTATTGTACAGATTTAGATGTGATGAAATGATATGAACGTAGGTCACTGAACTCTTGAAAGTGGGCCGTGTGATATACCCTAATTCCTCAAATAAAGACCCGGGCCTTTATTTACCTCTACTGCAGAAGGCAACCGGCTTTTATTTGAAGCAGGCTTTTGTTAGAGGCAGGCATTTATTTCTGATTCCCTCTGTTTAATAAGTATAATTGGCTATATTTTTGTGGATAAATTTTGTTCCAGTTTGCCTTTTATTGCTGCATTACGTTGTTATCGCAATCTCAACAATTCTTGTAACCGTTCCAAATCCAATACGTAGTTGAAAAAAGTTGTTGAAGATTCAATTGCTTGCACTGAATGGGAGCCATGTTATTTCCAATGTAGTTACTGCCATCTACCTGTACGTTAATACAAACAACACCAAGCTGAGTAAAACATACAGCCGCATTGACTGAAATACCAGTAGGAAAATTGTACTTAGCGATACTATTTCCTGCTCCCGCGAGATGGCATTCCGTAAATGTTCCGTCCAACCCGAGTTGCGACTACCCTGAGTTAGCGTTTCAACCTGGTAGTGAGTAGCGTAACTTGTGCGAAATTAGGTTTGGAACAAAAACCTACGGAGCGGCAGCTCGCAGGAGTAGAAGTACCATAATCCGAAAATAGTATGAATATATTGTTGAATCTAGTAAAGTGATAGAAAGGTACATTACGCTAACTGGAATGCACATTATATGAAAGGCACCTGTAGGAGATTATCCACACGTAATATTCCCCCAGCCTTTATTTAAGACCGGCCTTTATTTGTCTGTGTTGACCACGCCCCCGGCCACTATCAGAGGCCCGGCGTTTAATTGACTACCAATTTTTATTTGAGGAATTACGGTATTGCAGTTATTTCAATACTGTTGTATGAGACAAATGACATTTTGAATATTGTTATGACCTGAGTGTGGACTTTGGGAGTTCTGGCTGTTGGATAATTTGCCTTGACATACTAGTCATTATATTCACATTAGTTAATAAAACAGGTTTATATCTTGTGGGAGCACCAATTGTCATCAAGTAGTAATTTGAGTAGCACTACACAATTTGGAAGATGTTTACTGAAAAGATTAAATGCCATTGAGAAGACAGAATAATACATGGTGGGTAACCCTTTAATGTCCTTGCTGCAAAAAAAACATTGTGTGCTCTACCAAACGGTTGAGTCGAACATTAAAGGGTTAATTTGTAAGATTCGATTTTTCAACAATTGTTATAATAACTACAGGAACATGGTGTTCAATAGTAAATTGGAATCCATTTTAATACATATACTATAAAACATATCGCCAGTACAATTGGACTAGTCGATAAAAATTTTAAAACATATTTACAGACTGATGTGTGTCAGGGCTCCAACCTGTCCTTCTATTGATCATGATCATCATCAGAGCCAAGCAGCAGCGATCAGATACTGGATACGAGTACTATACTCCTCCATTTCCTCCCTTGTGTGAGCCAAGCAGGTACTCCAGACCAACGTTTGAGGGCTCAGGTACTGGACTGACTGATTATCCCTATCCCCCCTCCCTCCTCTCTTCTCCTCCCCCTCTTCTCCTCCTTACTCCAATGGGACGACAGACTCCCAAAGATTAGACAAGACACAGCAAATAACCCCAATCTTGTCAATCAATGCTAGTGCCTCACCTGTTTTTTGCCATGTCCTCTATGGGCATAGCAGTTCTTTGCAGAACCTGATATTATCTTCTGACTAAACCGATGAGTCTCTCAGCATGATTAAGCAAATTAGCAATTTTTCCAGTTTCTGCCACCTCATACGCTGACAGCTGTTTTCTCCCCTTGGTAAATGCAGGTATCTGTAGTGAAGCAGAGTAAAATCCCACACTATCGTCAACATTGAAACCACGGTCTGCAAGGATAATATCCCCAGGTAACAGGTTTTAAAAGAGGCCACTCTGTATTTTGATCTGTCTATCGCTGACTCTCCCTCCCCAGGCACAAGATATGTAAGTGACATAGCCTTGGTGTGCAACACCAATCAGAAATCTTACATTATGGTGATGCTTGTAGTTTTGACAACTTTGAAATAGTCAACGATCACAGCAATTTTACATCCAAATGCCTGTCTGAAACCCATTGGCATTATAGCTTGAAGTACATGTCGCTCTGGCCACTAAATTTTAAAATCGAACCTTTCATGAAGTATGTCAATTAATTTATGCCAAACTCTAGCAGCAGTGGGCAGAGGGATCGTGAAACTGAACGCTAAATCTTTCAGCAGGAGATTTAGTCTCAGCCTCAGCAAAAGTAAAATGAACTGTTCAAATTTAGACAGCACAGACATAGGACCACAGGTGATGTAGGGTTCGCACAGCTCAAACATCTGAATAAAAACTAAGAAGTTGGGGAGCCCCAAGTGGAACATTGTCTTGTCTCTGTTTATTTCAAAGGACTCCTCGTTGAACTGTGTGTCCAGTGCTATTGTTCGAAGATTTCCCAGCTCTGTTGTGTTCTGTCTCAGAACATCCTCCATGTTCTCAATGTCATCCATTGTTAGCTCAGTCTGGCATCCGGCATCTGCATAGCCTGCAATATAGCAGTGGGGAACATAATTAGTTAATGCATGAATATGAATTATGTGTATTGTTGTGAAGTTATCTTTTTGACAACCTTTTTACAAACATGCAAGTTCTCTGGTCCAATTATACACAGTGATTTTCTGACAATCACATTTGTAACATTTAATAATAATGCTGGTTACACATCTTAGAACTATAGTTTACCTTGTTCATGTAATGTCCCATTCCCACTGATGCCCTCTGATTGTGGGTTTTTGTCAACTGGCTGCTTCGGTTCGGAGCTCACGGCTGTCTGCGTCAAAGCCAGGCTCATACCCGGTCTCTCAGCTATCCATTGGAGATCCAACATGCTCTGCTCTCGTTGAAGAGTTGCCTCTGATTTAGGCTTAAATTTTTGGTAACAGAGACTGACCTTCGGAGCCCAGTCTACCGACTCAATGTCACCCAAAGCGCTAGGACAGCCTAAAAAGTCCAATGAAGTCCATATTAGACTCATGGAAACTTAATAATCATTACTAAATAAATGAGCTTTTAACAAAAACCTAATGCTATATGAACACAGCCACAAAAACCAAGTTAGCTAGCTAACATACCTCAGACAAAGTGGTCACTGCAGACACAGGCATTAGCAGACTCTGCTCCTCCCGACTGCAGACGTACGTTTAAAATCCACTTTTTATGGCGTTGTTTTGTGAGCTTATTACATTTCTCACCTTTCTGAATGACAATCTTTGGTACTATATAAAACCCTTTTCTCAGTTAAAATGATTGGAGCAGCCATAAACGACACAAAACATGGGCATCTTTTCAGAAGGCGGTCAGGAAGTGAAGTAGCTGAGGATCTGCCGTCTAAAAAATGCCCGATGTTTTTTTTTTTTCGCGCTCTCGCGAAGCAGCAATGTGACGTCACACAAAACCAACCAATTAAATGTGACATTTTGTCCCTGTGTCATTTCAAAGTGTTGGAATACAGAGCAAAAAAAAAAAAGAAAAAAAAATTTTGAAATACTTTTGCAGTTCACTGTAAACACTTTGCTGGCACAGATGGAAAATAAGTGAAATAGCAAAACATGTACATGTAGCGAGAAAAAATATAAATATTTCACTAGCTAGATAACATGATTTGGAAGTAATATAGCTTCAGTGACTCAAATTTGAACATTTGAAAAATGACTCATTCCACTATGGAGACATGACTCAACTGATATTACTAATCACCCAAGTATTTACAAATTAGTGGGAATGTGATGGGGCATGAGACACTTTTAGTAGATGCCTGCTATCATAAAATCAATATTCTATTGTTTTACTTCTGACTATGCTTAAGCTCTTTAAGGCTAATAAAACATAATTAATATTATTCTTCTGAGGAGAGCAGAAAAGACTGTCTGAGGAGGATGAAAAGAGCAGACATTCGCAGTGTAACAGCTTGCTGCCAGGGTCATATGGAGGTTGGCTATAGTCTGGAACTCACAAATCAACTGTCTGTTTAGAGAACATTACATATGTTGTTTACACATGGATGTGAACGTGTTTTTGAGCATCTTTTTACGGTTTCATGCAAGCTTGGCAGTTTGATGAATACATCAAAACAAGCAACTGTTAGTGTAGTCAAACATGACACATCCAAAATGTAGTTTCTATAATTACAAATATGGTATCATCAGCTGGTAAAAAAAAACAAGCACACAAGAACAAATGATTTCAAAGACTAATTTAAACTTTTATCATGAAACACCACATGTAGGCTATAACACAAACGCTATTTTAATGTAAAAGAGTTATGGGATTTGCTTGACTGGTAAAGGCACTTTATTTGTCACATACACATACATGTAGCGAAATTAATTTTCTGAATTTAACCCATCCCTCAAGGGAGCAGTGGGCAGCCATTTACAGCGCCCAGGGACCAACTCCAGATCTAAGCCAGTGCTTTCGTCAGGGGCACTGACTGGAGAACCTAACCTGCACGTTTTTTATGGTGGGGTAAACCGGAGCACACTGGAGAAAACCTACGCAGAGATGGGGAGAACATGCAAATCCACACTGAAAGGCCCGGGACGGCCGGGGTTTAAACCCAGAACCTGCTTGCTGTGAGGGTACATTGCTATCCACTAGGCCACCATGACCTGCCGGGTAAATGTGAAAATATAATGGGATTGATTAATTTTGTTTTTGTTTGATTTGGTTTTCCGGGCAGAATAAATTGTCCAATCAGGTTGTTGGAATAGAGGTTGTATCTAAGTTGTGTCAGTTTGCTGTTAAACATTCTGCTGGCATATTAGCTCATGAGTCTTGCAGAAGACTGGAGCAATTAGCTAGCATCACACTGGTTTGGAGGGTTAGTAGTCAAATATGGTTGCCCTTGCTCAGCTCACTCTCTAGGCTCTCTCTGTGGCTGATGGGTGCCAAGGTCCAGACAGGGAGTTTATTCTATTGGATAAGGGTTCCAGGCAATAGCAGTGTGATATGAACTACAACAGTGCTTCAGATATGCTTTGGAAGAAACACACTATTACTCACAAGTTAAAGATAACGTTTTTTTAAAAGGTAAAAGAAAAAAAGGGACTCCTCCCACCTCCCATGATGAGTCAACAAACAAGCAATTCAGCAATCACCCAACGTAACTTTAACGAATTTGTTGAATCTCTTGCTGGAGGCAAAATGCACAGAGGAATCTACCACAGTATTCCAAACAACAAGTTTTATTACTTAAACAGTGAGTGGTGGGTGAAAGCACAACTCTCTAGAAAAGGTTACATGTTTAGATTATGGTATTTCTCCTCAAGATGAACCTTGTAATTCTCCACATCTGTCATAGCAAAAGTCCAGTTACTTTGGACATAGGGAATTTAGAGTCCCACTAGACTTTCCGGAAGTATTGATAACAATTAAACAAAATGACAGACCGAAAGAAAGTGTAATGGTCTCCCTTACATATATTTTAGTTGCTCCCATATACAGTGCTGTTGTTTTGGTTTCTATTCTGTGTATATTGTTTGGTTTTTCTGCTTTCAAATCATATGACCATGTCACATGGATTTAGTTAACCAATAGATTACAACCAATCTATTCAAGCTGTTTCCAATTTGTGTCATTAGTCATGTATTTAAGTTCAGTTTTAGTGTTGTTTGGTGCTGGTCATTATTTCTATGACAGTTTGTGTTTTATAGTGTTTAAGCTTCTATTGTGTTTTGCCACACGAGGCACTATTACTTTTGGAAAAAGAGTTAGGTATAAAACTCTGTTTGATTTTCACTTATACTCCTCGCATTTGTCTCCATTCCTCCACTACACCATGGATACTTGTGAAAGAAAGACAGTTTGGTTATTTAGGAGGAAGGCTTACATACAGCTCAAAGACATTGCAGCACAAGATATTGTGTTTGTGGCTGTGTGTGTGTGTGTATGTTGGGGTCGATGTCGGTGTGTGTGTGTCTGTGCATGTGTTTGTGTGCGCGTGTGTATGTTGCTTTGTGTTTTTTCAGTAAAATGCTTTTTATGGAGTACAGAGGTAAAAGTTAACTGTCTAAAGCAGCATTCTCGCTTGTATCTTGTATCTAATTATTAACGGACATAGATTTGTGTGTTTGTGCTTTAGTGAGATCCTCAATGACTGATCCACTTTTCTATAGGGTACGAGCAGTTCAACAACAACAACTCATCCATCAGATGTACTATTACGACTTATGGTTTATCTGATCAAATTCACAATAGCTGAGAGAGAGAAGGGCATGTATCTCCATTACACAAGTATTATGGGTAGTGAGGAAGTAATTTCATTATAATATCAGTCTAGGCTGAAAACACTGAAAAGGGCCAGAGATTTGTATATTCTGAGTATCTTGTGCAGTAATAATAATAATAATAATTTCAATTTATATAGCACTTTTCAAGGAACCAAAGCACTTTACACAGTGAGCGGAAAGCCCACCTCATCTACCACCAATGTGTAGCACCCACTTGGGTGATGCACGGCAGCCATTTTGTGCCAGAAAACAACAAGTACACACAGTACTGTTTTCTTCTTACATTTTTGTGCTGATCAGCTGGCTTGAGTACTTTTCCCTCAAATACAGCACTGTGATATAATGTAGGCATGCATCCCTCTGTTTACACTTCACTCCTCATCATTCTCGTCCTTCAACCTTCCTACCCATCTCACAGTCTGCCAATGGTCGGTGTGTATACCGGTAATTGATGTGACCATTTTAGGGGGATAATTACGAGGTGAAGATGCTCCTTTGGAATGCTTGGGAATTATGTCATTTAATGCAATCTGTGAAGATTCAACATTATCAGATTTAAATGTATATCTTTGTATCAAACTCTAAATGTTTACTATTGTGTATAAAATCAGAACAATATTAAATGGAAATAATGTGGTGCTTTTATTGCTTTTAACTTATTGTTAAACTGAAATATACAATCTGCAAAATGTTGTAAATTAATTGTAAATAGAGTAGTCTCCAAAATTACTGGCACTCCTGAATGGCAATGCACAAACAATATTTTAAAAACATAAACAATATAATTATAGAGATCAACTCAAAAAACAATATGTGATAAACAATGTACTTTAATAATGTTGCAATGGAACTAAACAAAATCATAAAATTATTTAAAGCTACACTTTATAACTTCCATTCATTTCTTGTTTCAGCCCTAATTTTCCATATATTATTAAATAAATTTATATATATTTGTTTTTTATTGAACACAGGAATACTACAGGGGCATTATAACCAATTCCCAAAAATACATATTATTATTTTGTCCATAACATGTATTTGTTTCTAGTTAGATATTGTGAAATGTCGATTTTGCTATTCTACTATTGTCGTTATTTTTTTGATGTTTTGAACCCCTGGATCCAATATGCTAGTTCCTAGCGTTTACTCGTCCAAAAACATCACTTTTGTACTATTTTGCAGTTTTCGAAAAAGTTACATTCTGTAGTGCAGGATTAACACAAAATAAACTTCACCAAAATCAAGGTTAAATAATATTGGAACTCCTTATTCAGTACTTAGTGCAACCACCTCTGGCATGGATAACAGCACAAAGCCTCTTCCTGTAATGTTTGACAAGGTTAAGGATACATTTGGAGGGATTTTGGACCATTCCTTGAGGCATATCCTTTCAGGATCCTTCATTCTTGGGTTTGCGCTTATCAACTGACCTCTTCAAATCAGCCCACATGTTTTCGATTGGATTGAGGTCCGGCAACATTGATTTTGTTGTCACAGAACCATTTTTGTGTGGATCTTGAGGTATGTTTTTTGGTCATTGTCTTGTTGGAAAGTCCACCTACAGCCAAGTCCCAGCCTTCTGGCAGAGGCAACTAGATTGTCAGCCAAAATTGTCTGATAGTTGGTGAAATTCATTATGCCATCAATCTTGACCAGTGACCCTGGACCCCTGGAATTAATACAGCCCCAAAACATCACTGACCCACCACCATATTTCACAGTGGGTATATGTGCCTCTCCTTGTATGCATACGCCAAACATGTCGATGCTGTATCTGACCAAAATGTTCAAGTTTGGTCTCATCTGATCATAGTACATTTTTTCAGTCATAATTTAAATTACGTTTGGCAAACTCCAAGCTCTTCGGTCTGTGTCTTGAGTTCAGAAAAGGCTTTCTTCTGACAACCTGTCACGTTCCTCAGGTAGAATGGATAGAGACAGGCGCGAAGGTTGCAATACTCAAATAACACTTTATTAAATAACCAAACAATACTGCCACGAGGGGCTTTCTAAATAATATACGGGAAACACACAGGAACGCGTACAGGATACATTGACTGACAAGAGACAAGGGGAAAACAACCTGGTTAAATACACAGACACTAATTACTAACACCATACATCTGTGCCTAAACAATGACCTAATCCCATAATCAATTCAAACCTAATGACATGAACAAGACACAAGAGGGCGGCATATACACACAAATGAAGGGAGCACATGGACAAGACTTACAAACCCCAACCCATATGTGACAGAATCCTCCCCCAAGGCCCACAACACCGAGGTGGGCTAAACAAGGGGGGACGAGAGGAGCCCTGGGACAGGAGGTACAGGCAGGGGCCCAGGGTCATGAGGGAGAGCGAGCGGCCCCGGGTCATGAGGGAGTGAGAGGGGCCCTGGGTCAAAAGGGAGCAAGAGGGCCCCCGGGTCCGGTGGGACAGAGAGAGGCCAGGGGCAAGGCTGTTCAGGTGGCGGCCAGGGGCAAGGCAGTTCAGGTGGTGGCCAGGGGCAAGGCAGTTCAGGTGGCGGCCAGGGGCAAGGCAGTTCAGGTGGCGGCCAGGGGCAAGGCAGTTCAGGTGGCGGCCAGGGGCAGTAACTGGGGCAGTAACTGGGGCACTTACAGGTGCCCTAACTGGGGCAGAAACACAAGCCCTAACTGGGGCAATTACACGTGGCCTAACTGGGGCCGAAACAGGAGCCCTAACTGGGGCGGACACAGGGAACCTAGGGGCAGTAACAGAGGCCCTAGGGGCAGTAACAGAGGCCCTAGGTGCAGTAACAGAGGCCCTAGGGGGTCTAGCCTTTATGCTGGAGGAGCTAGCCTTTGTGCTGGGGAAGCTAGCCGTTGTGCTGGGGAAGCTAGCCGTTGTGCCGGGGAAGCTAGCCGTTGTGCTGGGGAAGCTAGCCCTTGTGCTGGGGAAGCTAGCCCTTGTGCTGGGGAAGCTACTAATGCTAGTCTTAGAGCTAGTGTGGCTAACGGAGCTGGCTAGGGCTCTGGAGGGACTAACACTCAGACGGGGGCTCCTATGTGGCGGACACCTGCCCTGACCCTGAGAGCTAGGGATAGTAGCCTAAAGCTAGCTGGGGTATGGACCCTATCAGGGGAATGGAAAGAGCTAGCCCTGCTACTGGGAGAGCTAACGGGGTAGGGGAAGCTACAGGGAAAGTAGGAAACCCTACCGGGAGGAATAGAGGCCATCCGGGGCTGCTGAGGAGGTAGCGGTGGTGGTGTCCTCCGGATAGCCTTTCCTATCCACTCAGGGGGTATCTCCCACTCTCCCTCCTCGTCTTCCCAGTCGTCAGCCTCCTCCTCGCCCTCTACGGCGTACTCCTCCTGCCAGCTACAGCCAAAACAGGCTACTCCGTCGGGCCCGTAGTCCACGTCAGCCAAGGAGTAGCCCATAGCCAGAGCCTGCTCAATGATGAGCC
>JACXGM010024572.1:0-15677 GCA_016801145.1 Umbra pygmaea
CCTCTAATGACCAGGCAGGGCAGCCTATAATGACCAGGTAGAGCAGCCTCTAGTGACCAGGTAGGACAGTCTCTAATGTCCAGGCAGAACATTCTCTAATGACCAGGTAGGACAGCCTCTACTGACCAGGTTTAAAACTTGGTTTGCTTTGACCCTGCTATACTCCTAGCCACTGCAGCCCCAACATTACTCTGACCTGAAGTGAAGTGACTAGTAAGTCCTTCTGGAATCCAACGATGCAGAGGATCTGCAGCCATTGGATCAACTCCCTGCCTATCTGTACCTAGGCTGCATTCCTCTGCCCAGGCGTTGTTGACGCTTGTCAGATCTTAGAATTCCTGGATAGGCATTGTAGGTATCAGCTAACCATGTCATATGTCAAAGCAATCTGTCAGCTGATGACACCATTGATGATGGGGCACGCAGTCATGTTCAATGCAGGCAACGACTAGGCTAAAGAATTTGACCTTAAATTCACTGGGCCATACATACGTGTAAATCTTACGCCGGACATACACAACACCAGTGGTGCTCAAAGCGGGAGTCTGTCACGCCTTTAAGTCATCACAGCAAAACTCTCTCTGTGACAAAGTGTGAAGCATTGTAGGGTATCAGCTTGTAACTGAAATGTTTGCTAGATTGCCAAGCTCATTTACAATGTGTTGTTCCAGGGCTCAAGGTGTGGTTCATTCAACATGGCACTATACATTTTTAATGCTATATTTATCTAATTCCGTCTTGGTTCGGATTATGACTGGATCCCTGATGAAATTACTATTGCAACATTGGTCCCTGGCCCCAAAGAGTTTGATGTAAGTGCAGGAATGATGTTGCTGTCCAAAACAGTTCTTCGTGATTGTGGTGAAATCTAATAAATAGAGCACGGGCATGAAATGCGATGAAATGCTGGTGGCAGCTCAGCTAGTGTAAGGTGGTTTAACAAGGCACTCAACATGCTACAATAAAAAAGGCAAGGCAGAATCAAATCTATAGGGGACTCCTTATTCCATTTTGGTTTTGAAGGTCTTGCAGTTGCCTTATTAAATGTTTATTTTATTATGAAAATGTTTACTTGGAAGAATTGACTCCAGACTACCAGACTTTTGCATTTTGGTGTGTTTGTCAGAAAATTGCAAAGTAATTTGTGAAATATTTAAAATACACTGAACAAATACATAAACGCAACACTTTTGTTTTTGTCCCATTTATCATAAGCCATTTATCATGGCCAGCTCGGCAGCCTACTGAATTTTTTTTATTCCTTAGGTTGCAAAGCTGGCCGTGGTGCTGAATCCACCTGTTGTGGCTTTATATCACTGCGTGGGAGTCGACAGTTTCGCTCCCTCAAAACTTGCGACATCTGTGGCATTGTGCTGTGATGAAACTGCACATATTAGAGTGGCCTTTTATGGTTGCCAGCCTAAGGCACACCTGTGCAATACTCATGCTGTCTAATCAGCATCTTGATATGCCACACCTGTGAGATGGATGGATTATCTCGGCAAAGGAGAAGTGCTCACTAACACAGATTTAGACAGATTTGTGAACAACATTTGATTGAAATAGGCCTTTTGTGTACATGGAAATTCTTAGATCTTTGAGTTCAGCTCATGATAAATGGGGGCAAAACAAAAGTGTTGTGTTTATACAGTCACCCAAAGGATTATTAGGAACACCCGTTCAATTTCTCCTTAATGCAATGATCTACTCAACCAATCACATGGCAGTTGCTTCAATGCATTTAAGGGTGTGGTCCTGGTCAAGACAATCTCCTGAACTCCAAACTGAATGTCAGAATGGAAAAGAAAGGTGATTTAAGCAATTTTGAGCGTGGTATGGTTGTTGGTGGCAGACGGGCCGGTCTGAGTATTTCACAATCTGCTCAGTTACTGGGATTTTCACGCACAACCATTTCTAGGGTTTATCAAGAATGGTGTGAAAAGGGAAAAACATCCAGTATGCGGCAGTCCTTTGGGCAAAAATGCCTTGTTGATGCTAGAGGTCAGAGGAGAATGGGCCGACTGCTTCAAGCTGATAGAAGGGCAACTTTGACTGCAATAACCACTCATTACAACCTAGGTATGCAGCAAAGCATTTGTGATGCCACAACACGCTCAACCTAGAGGCGGATGGGCTACAGCAGCAGAAGACCCCACCGGGTACCAGTCATCTCCACTACAAATTGGAAAAAGAGGCTACAACTTGCAAGAGCACACCCAAAATTGGACAGTTGAAGACTGGAAAAATGTTGCCTGGTCTGATGAGTCTCGATTTCTGTTGAGACATTCAGATGGTAGAGTCAGATTTTGGCGTAAACAGAATGAGAACATGGATCCATCATGCCTTGTTACCACTGCAGGCTGGTAGTGTAATGGTGTGGGGGATGTTTTCTTGGCACACTTTAGGCCCCTTAGTGCCAATTGGGCATTGTTTAAATGCCACGGCCTACCTGAGCATTGTTTCTGATCATGTCCATCCCTTAATGGCCACCATGTACCCATCCTCTGACGGCTACCTACAGCAGGATAATGCACCATGTCACAAAGCTCGAATCATTTCAAATTGGTTTCTTGAACATGACAATGAGTTCACTGTACTAAAATGGCCCCCACAGTCACCAGATCTCAACCCAATAGAGCATCTTTGGGATGTGGTGAAACGGGAGCTTCGTGCCCTGGATGTGCATCCCACAATTCTCCAACTGCAAGATGCTATCCTATCAATATGGGCCAACATTTCTAAAGAATGCGTGTAGCACCTTGTTAAATCAATGCCACGTAGAATTAAGGCAGTTCTGAAGGCGAAAGGGAGTCAAACACAGTATTAGTATGGTGTTCCTAATAATCCTTTAGGTGAGTGTATTTGTGTTCAGTGTATTTAACAGTCAGAATCTTTTGACGTGATGCATCAAAAAAACATAATGTATGTTGATTTTGTGGTATTTGTGGTACCAATACAAGCATTTTACATGTATCATTGTTAAGTATTCTATAAGGAAACCACACTCAAGCCCAGTGATATAGTACAGCAATGGTATCCTCAGTAACAGCCCAGTGGTTGTTCAGTGGTAACCCAGGAACAGCCCAGTGGTACTTCAGTGGTACTTCAGTGGTAGCCCAGTAGCAGCCCAGTGGTAGCCCAGTGGTAGTTCAGTGGTAGCCCAGTAACAGCCCAGTGGTAGCCCAGTGGTAGCCCAGTAACAGCCCAGTGGTAGTTCAGTGGTAGCCCAGTAGCAGCCCAGTGGTAGTCCAGTGGTAGCCCAGTAACAGCCCAGTGGTAGTTCAGTGGTAGCCCAGTAGCAGCCCAGTGGTAGTCCAGTGGTAGCCCAGTGGTAGCCCAGTGGTAGCCCAGTAACAGCCCAGTGGTAGTTCAGTGGTAGCCCAGTAACAGCCCAGTGGTAGTTCAGTGGTACCTTAGTAGCAGCCCAGTGGTAGTCCAGTCGCAGCCCAATAGTAGCTCAGTGGCAGCCAAGTGGTAGTTCAGTGGTAGTTCAGTGGTAGTTCAGTGGTAGTTCAGTGGTAGTTCAGTGGCATCCCAGCCATGTTTCCTGTTTCTGACAGGCTAACAGTGAAGCTGATGTGGAGGTAGGTTGTATTTAATCTCAAATTAAACTGTGCCCAGACAGCATTTAATCCACAGATTAGGATATTTCTCATTGATAGCCTTTGATTCAACTTGTCGTACATAGCGTCCATGGTTGTTCCCTTTCCACTGAGCGGCTTTAATATCTCTGTGAGAGAGAGAAGTCAACCCTGTACCCGTTCATCAGAGCACAGCCGGAATGGCCCGTCTCTATTATAGTTAATTGAGTTTGTCCCTCCATGTCATCGAATAGGCTTTCTTATCAGGGCCAGCAGGGATCTGAGAGGAGACTAGCGCTCTGCTGCAATCCTATGGTGTTAATCTGGCACGTCACTCTCCTCTCTATGTTACTGAAGCCAACAGTAACCTAGCATTGAGGAAACAGCCGCCATTTCAAATGTTAGCTTTCCCATGTAAGGTCATACATGTAGACTTGTATGTGTCAACTTGTTTCATGTTCATATTTCTCATAGTTTGCATGCGTGCATGTGCGTGTACCTTGTATATGATGCGTGTGTTGCTGGTTATTGCGTCTAACTCCCCTGGGTGGAAATCCGCACCGCCTAATGTGGCCCTGCTGCTAGCGTTCCGTCCTGGCTCTGCTCCAGGTTCACCACGATGATTTGCACGCAGTGTTTGTCTAAGCTAATCACACTGCACTCCTCCAACAAGACTGGCAACATCAGAACATGGCTGTTTGTCTAATTAAGGTGCTAATTGAATTAAATGACTCCGGTAATGAGCAGACGAGTAGCATAAAATGCACAGAGTCAGACCGCCTAATTAACAAAAGAGCCTGGCTTAATTATACACACTTAAAATACATGCAGCACTGCCCCCCCATATTGTTAATTGGTGCAGGGGAGGAATTTATGATAATTGGTTTAATAATAGTTGTGTGACGAAGGGAAGGGCCAAACCCAGAGCTGAAGTAGTAATTACCAAACGACAGACAGTTACAGGCTACTGTTAATTAATACCCGTGATATTTCACTCTTATTGCCCAACACTTTGGTTTATGGAATATTATTGATCTGCTTGTTCTGTGCTGTTGTATTATCTGTTCTTCTCTGGAGACCAAGTGTCCATACGGGCAGCTGGTGCCACCATGTCTACGTCATTGAAATAGGAGGCACAGTCTTATAAAAGATGCTGGGAATTCAGCTAAACAGAAAATGACTAAAGAAATAACAATTAATTAAATATGTATTAGTATCACATTTATTTCACATGATTAATCTGATCTAACATGACAGGCATTCAGCATAGCGTTGCCTAATGTTAATATGAATATATCTGAACGTCTTTCCTTTGCTACCGCCGTACAACATTTCCAAGCATCTCTGGGTGAGCAGTGTTAGGTGAGAGAAAACCTTTAATAGGAATAGCTGGAGAGATTAGGGAATATAATAAGAGGGTATGTGACTGCGTACTGCCACTCTCTAATAGGGACACAGTCGGTCAGTCATGTCAGCAGTTACTCTCACAGCCAGGCCTGCTTTGCTATGTCCTACATCCAGCCTCGCAGGGCTCCTGAAATAATGTCCTTTTGTGTTTCATACAGACCAGATAAAGTAACTAATTCTCTCACAGAATAACAGAGCCTGGCTCATTTACAAATGCAATTTGAATTTCAGATAGTCTCCCAATCTTCCACTCATTTGGATCCCAATTTAAACTCTTTTCCTGTCTTAGCCTTTCTTTTTTCCCATCCCCATCTCTCACTCCCTCTGTCTTTTCTCACTACTATGAAGTGATTAGAGATTATGACTGCTGTTGGAGATTAGTCAAGCAAGGAGAGTATAAATTGGCAAGGATGTTTTATCAGTGCATGTCACAATATATGAAAGCAGATGTGCGTTCTCTCCCACATTACTGGTATAGAATAATTGAGATCTTTTTTATTCCTTGCAGATTACCACTTTCACTGATCACACTGTCACATCAAACGGAGCACTTCATCCGCCTTGTATGCACGCCAGATCTATTTTGCCTTCATAATGGGCTGATATTACCGCTGCACAAAGAGGATAAAGACATCAGCATGATAGATAGGCAAAAGATTAAATGGGATCTTTATGACTTCTTTGATCATCAGTTTTGACTGCATGATAAGATGAGTCAAGTTGGGTGCTGATTTGTTCTTTATTGGAAGCAAACATTAGCCCGGAGCAGCAGACCTTGGGGCTGACTCTTCTCATTTAAGGTGGAACCAGGCAGACCCAGCCTGTCAGACTACATTTTACCACACGTCCCTTAAGAGATGCAAATAGAAAATAACACCGGCACCTTTATTCATTTTCTTTATGCATTTCCACTTGAATATTCGTCCAATATCCCTCCTAAACTGCAACATGTGAAACCAAAATGAGAAAATGTCGGTCTCTTTGGGGATGATAAAAAAATAGGATGAATGAGGAAATTCAAAAGCTTTCAGATACTTTGAGTAAGGGGCAGCAGGTCCACGTTATCCCTGGTAGGTTAAATACTTTATCTCTCAATATGTAGGCTTATGGTTCTGGAAGGTATTTTAATGCCAGTAAGACAGCCGACTTATCCTCCACATATATATATATATATATAACAAATGACAACATAACATTAATAAAAGAAATACTGGCCTAATATATATATATATATATATACTACATGTATACATGTATAAACACTATGCTACACTATGCTACATGTATAAACACTATGCTACACTATGCTACATGTATAAACACTCACACAAATGATTCTGTTCCATCTCTTTGGGGAGTATAAAACATATTCCATACTTATTCTCTAACCCCTAACCCAAACATTGACCTTAACCTAAAACTAACACCTAACCATCAACCTAACACACAGAAATACATATTTTAGGAATCCCTAAAACTCCAATAAAACAATGTCCATAAATCCAAAACTAATTCCAACTTCAAAAACGTAACCCTAATCTAAACCTAACCCCTATTCATTGTCTGCACCAGGACAAATGTCCCTTGTTTTACTCTCCTTACAAGGGTTTTCAGTTCCCACACAGTTTATGAAATGTGAACGGTCACATTTTTCTTTTTACATTTTAGTCATTTAGCTGATAAGAGCAACTTACAGTAAGTACAGGGACATTCCCCGAGACCAACTTACACTGTATACCCAAAAACTAAGCAGAACTCAAAACAATTAAGGCAACTGATTGCCAGGATTTAACCGTTTTAACCACATTTCCAAACAAAATGTAGAGACTCCAAAACAACATAACACTGATTTAGGGAAAGCAGTTTCAAGTCACTATAAATCTATTATGAACAGTATAAAGATACACATATTATTATACTCAATTTAAATTGATAAGTTTCATGAACTCAAAAAGACAAAAATTGTTGAAGTCACTTAAAATGTTAAATTTAATATAACTGTTAAAAGTGTTTTAAGTATGCTGAATTAAATTCAATTGATTTACTTTCTGCATTCGGGTTTATACAGTGCCCATGGAAACAACGACATTTGGTGCAACTTTCCGACTACAAGTCTGACCACTGAGCCATCTGTGCCCATTATTGTGGGGATGCCAGAAAGATATCAAGTCACCCTTAACACCTAACCTTAACCTTAAACCTCTCACCTCTAACACTAACTCTTAATCCTCACCCAATTGTTACTTTTGCCATAAACCTAAACCCAGTACCAGGAAAATACTTGTCCTGTAAGGTGACTGAGTGCAATTCTCCCCAAGGTCAAAATTCTATTGTTTTAAACTCGATGTGGAACTTTTTTGTCCTCACAAGTAAAACCAGAACACACACATGGACACACAGACAAAAACACACAGGCCCGAACCCATTCCTTACAGTCCACCTTAAACCAGGAAGATTAAATGAGAGATTTTGCTATGCAGATCAAGGCATGGGCACACTAGCTTTGACAGATACTAATGTCTAAATCAGCATACCAGACCAGGCCGGGCCGTCGCCCGTGTTCACTGTAGAAATGTCACCTGTTCCCATCCAACGATTTGCATAATGCAAAGCTTCTCACTCGTAAAATACAGATTAAGAGGGGAAGAAGAGTCATTGGTAAAGCACAGAGCCATTTCAGGCCCATAGCCCTTGTGATTAACTCACTCAGGACTGCGACTACTGAAATGTTAACGCAACAGTATTAATTACATGCCGACACACCACGGCCATGCGGTAATGACCTTTGCTCATTCAAGTGCATGGCTGAACGTGTCATAACCAAGGTGTAATATAGTGTGGCGCTCAGCACAAACTTCTGCCTCCCTGCTATTGTGTTGGGCTGGCTTTAAGGCTTCTACCTAATGGACGGGTATTTACCTTCCTGGAAGGATGTTGGTGCTTACGAACTAAAGTGATGAATGAGGTGGAAATCATAGAAATGGAATTCAATGTAATATTTCTTCGAATGTCTAAAAAGGTAAACGACCTGGAAATATAAAGACTTAATGATACAAACAAATTTGATGAAAAAATGAAGGTCTTTTGCAAGCTTTGTGGAACCAACTGAAGCTTGACAAGTCACCAATTCAAAGCCACAGGTTTTAAAAACTAAAACTATAAAAATATAAATGCCAGGGTTGTGGTAACATTACTTTTAAGAGATAGAGGGATCCTAACAATCCCTTTCGCCTATAAAACCAAACTGAGTTCTTCATACGATGATGCTATGGTCAGAGATGATATGGTTGAGCTACCTTTTAAAGTGATGAAAACTTTAGTGCAGTGACCTTCAGTTTGGAAATAAACCCTGAGACAAATGGCAAGAACAGCCTCAGCTCCAAACACCCAGGAGTAAGGCAATACTTCAATTTTTTTAATGGCGTATGAGATTGACTTTACACTTGTACTAAAATGGTTTCACGTACTTGGTCTTTTAATGTAATATCTACCATGCCATTCTTGTTAAAGTTAAGGATACATGTAAAGCTTTTACCAATGAGAACACAATGAAATAATGTCAACGTTAGTCCAGGGAAATGAGCAAAGCGTTTGGTGTCAGATCTGATCCCAAGGTGAACCATAGGTCATTTCCATGCATCACACTGAAAAAGGCAAGTGGCTGGCCCTCATTGGTCTTGTTGACAGCATAACAAAGGCGTCCTGTTGGACCTGCTGCTCCCACGCTGTGTACCTAAAATGGAGCATCACAGGGAATATAGGGCCCAAGTGGATATGTAATAGGATTAGTGCGCTTGTTAAGTACCGTACTCCTGGCAGTGCATGAGTTAACAAGCATGGCGCGGAGGGGGGGCAGAGTGGGCTCTAGGTGACTAACTCGTTAAGTGACACCTGACCGCCGAGTTCTGCAATAGTTGGCTTATTAAAGCACTGGTACGTTCGCCTGACGTGCGTTCATCCCCGACACGGCATGCTGGGATTGCCTTGCGGCGGGCCGATAACAGTGGCTGGCTGATAAAGTCGACTGGTAATGGCTTTTTACTAATGAGAAAAGTGCTGCTGATTATGATGAATAGCCTTGGACCAACAGGCTAAGTTGCTACACAGGCCTCCAATTGTTAGTCTGGATGATTTTTGCATTTCATTACAGCCCCACTGATGTAGAGCCTGCCTCCTCTCTCCACCACGCTTAACTCCACCGTGTACTAACTAGTCCAACCGCTTCAACGCCGTCTCACTCTGTTGCCTGGAGCACATTTTCCTAAATCAAATGTCCTATCACTAAGCTTCTAGTGTTCAAACCTCGCCAGATGAGGTTTTATCTTGAAAGTTGAGGTTTTATCTTCGAAGTTCAGAAAATGTTATATATAATGGGATACAATCATTGGCCTTTCCAAATTCAATTCCAAAAAGTTGTTCTTTATTCAGTCAAGTTGCAACATTCCCAATCTGTCGTTTAATACTTTAGATATCGTTACTTTTAAATAGATAAGGTTTTGTCACTGATGTGCACTGCCCTGTTGTATTAATGAAGCATATACATGAATGGTTCTGCTAATTTAATCTAATTGAACCCACGGTCACCCCCCCCTTTCTGCCATCTTAGAGTTTGGTTTTAACAATTTACCCTGATATAATAAATGATACCTTTAAATAATTTGATAAAACAATTAATCATTTGCAGCGCTACATTAATTAATCACTGCCACACGTCACAATACATTTTTGCAGTATAAATCATTAAAATAATATGCATACTGTGACTAATAAATATTCTTTAGTGATTAGCAGTCTCACTGACATGTAATCTTTTATTTTGGCTCATTGAAGAAAGCTCTTATAGGGCCCAGTGGCTAGTGCAGTGGTCTGTGTGTACATCTGTGTCATTGTTTGAATCCTTGTAATGGAATACCAATGTGCAATAGGGTACCATAAAAGCTAATGCAAATTGGCTCAGGACCTCCAGGTGTTTACAGGTGGGTATCGGACCGCTTGTCTTATCACACTCTTAGTGACTTGCTGTTAGAAGTCAGATGACTGCTAATTTAATTGTGGTTGTTGGTCAAAAAACGATCTCTCCTCCTGTGCTCTGGTGCCTCTACATACTTCCTTGTTAGGAGAGTAGTGTGATTAGAAGCAGAATGGCTTGGTGAGATGTGCATCAGAGAAGATGCTTCTCAATCTTTGACTCTCCCGAACCTGATGTGAAGCTATGGTAATAGATAGAAGGCAATAACTGGAAATTATAAATCATGAAATTGTGAGGGGAAAAAGATAGAGTAAAAAAACAAAAGTCAGCTTCAGCAGGTAGAAGTTAAATGCTCGGACCAGTGACTGGGGTAACAACACTCAAATCCCTTGACAAATCAAAACACAATTTTCATCAAATAAAGTAGTGAATTACTTTCTACGCGACATCCTCGTTAGTCTAGCCTCAACAATGCATTGAATCTATGTCAGAGCGGGATGAATGACAGCTTTCATGTGGGACAGAACACGACATGCGGAATAATCCCCTTGACAGGGGCCTGAAAATGTCCAGGTGGGTGCTCCTCTCCTACTGATGACCCAACTGACCTACAGAGGAGGAGGATCCTATGAAGGTGCCTGATTACGAGTTCCAGGCCTTTCTATTTCACTGTCACATTTTCCTCCCTCTACCAACAACACTCTACTGCCTTTGGGAGTGCCTCAACTCCTAGTCAGCTTGGGAAGAACATCGCCTAAGGCAAGGGGTGTAGCCAGGATTTCTGGGCCCCATGAAAGATAACCTGGATGGGCCCCACCGATATGATAAATCATACATTATTTAAATTCCTGGGCACTCTCCAGCTAAGGGCCCCCTGAATCATCATCACCTTTCGGCCCTTTACCACACCACTGCCTAAGGAGGTTGCTCGAGCCAAGGTAATCTCTGCCAACGGTACCTCCCTAAACCCAGATGACACAGACCAGGATACAACATATTCTCCTCCAAAAGCTGGTATGTAATATATCCATTGTACCAACCCAGGCTGTAGTGAACACCTCAGCACTGTAATAATTGTGCATTTTAGACCTCCTTGATCAATATTTTGGACATTTTGTGAATAGATGTCCCCTATGTAGTGTTACAGTGCCTGCTCTGCCTGATCCTGTAAACCCTGTTCTGTCACTCCAGAATGCTCCCACTCACTAACCTCGACTAGTGGAGGAACAGATTGGAAAACCCTTGTTTGGGAACCGGTCAGACCCTGAGGTTAAATAAACGTGCTGTTTAAAGGGGGTGAATATTTTCGATGGTTAACCAACGCATACATTACAGCTCTTCTGAGTGTGTGTTTGTGTGTATGTGTGTTGGGGACTAGTTATATGTGATTGTAGCCATCATGGGCCTGCCAGCACTAGCGGGAGTGCGAGGAGAGGGGTCAGGTAAGAGGGCAAAGCTCATAAACGTCCCTGAAAGAGAGGGAATAATGGGATCCCTGAGGTGGAACGGCGCGCTGAGCAGCTTACTTATGTAAATAAGGGTGAAACGTTGAAATCCATTACCCAACTCATTTACATAAGCAGTTTCAAATAGTGAGCCTGTAGGCCTGCCTCCTCCAGCCCCACCCACCCTGACACATGCACACACGCACACAAACACGGGAGCACACGTAAACTCAGGCGTGCACACACAAGAACCCACGTGCGCTGCGGTCCTAAGGGAGAGGTTCTAATTGTCATTGTTCTATCCTTCTGGTTCCACTGGACTCTGAAGGTTCTAACTGCTCTTTCTGCTCCGTCTGATCTCCGTATCACTCGGAGCAGAAGCTAAACAATATTAGCCAATCATTTTTGATAGATGAAGCATGGAAATTAGTGGCAGAGTTAAAGTGATAACTGAAACCACGCAGGAACATCCCATTATGGCAGTCTTAATTGATGAGCTCATTAACATCATTATTAGAGAAATTGATTTCAAATAGGCACTTTAATCTAGACCATGCTGAAAAGGTGAAGAAACACTCAACAATGCAAATTGAAGGAGCTAAAGTACATAATGGAGCAAGTAATTTCATCGATTTTGTTTAATTAATAATTTTAGATTGTGCAAGTTGCATCATATGTAGGCTTGAACATTTATGTAACCAATCATCCTACTAACACCATTAATGGCTGCACATTGTGTGTCTGCCTATAATTAATTAATTAAGCCTAATCTTAGACATTCAATTACTCATGTGGAATGGATAATTTAGGGGTCTACAAAGTGTTTTTTTCCGTTGTGGCTGCAAGGGAGGGATTTGGTTTTGTTTACTAGACTCTGATCTTAAATGGATTTAAATGAAATGTTTGCTGAACAGCGTTCTTTTTAATCAAAGTAGTGTTTGTATATTTTTTTCCTTTTTAACTATTTACTTTACAATACTTAGACATTGTCCCATGTCACAATAGCATTTACATGTTATTTATGTCTTAAAGGATGGACAGTGTTTGTAAACACTGTTATTGAAGCAATTTTATATCTAAAGGAGATCATTTTCATTTTTTATTTTTGTTGTTCTTTTTTTATCAACACGACATTTGAAAGCAGAGGCTCAAACCCACGTTGCTAGAGGACACGCGTGCTTCGAGTCGGGAGCTTGGACCACTACATCGACTCCAGCACCAATAATAGGTCATTTTGAGTAGAACAATCCGTCATGTGGATTGAACATATGTTTTCAGATCCAACCTTCAAGGGTTGATGTTGTACTTTATTGAACATGGGACTTGTACAGTGATGTAGTGGTAAGGAAAATGGGGATTTAAATTTCATTCACACCGTGCAAAATTAAAAAGTTGCTTGAACAACTTCACTGGCCTTTCAAAAATGATTGTTGGTTTCTTTAAGTGAAATTATTAACAATATTTTGAAACAAATTATTGTACTTTTTTGTTATGCTTCACAATGGCTAAAATCTAAATGATTCTTCACTTTAAATCCAGAACGATTGTCATAGACTACTAGCGTCAGTACTTGAAAGGCAGAGGTCAGATACCTACAGCACACGCTTACATCAATGACCACTATTTTCCAACCCTGGGGAACTCATAGTGTTGATAGAGGGGACTCTCGGGTGGAAGTAGGATGCAGTAGTTACAGTAGAGCAGGTACTTAAACTCTTTAAAACGAGAAGAGGAATGAGATCTCTGCCACCCAGAGGCAACAATAACCAGTGAGTGTCTGAGTCGAGTGGGATGGAAGCCTTTTGTGAGGGACTCACTGGGCTTTTTCAGTCAGACGCCAAATATTGTGTGGCCCCCCTGTCTAAGCCACAGGAAGTCCATCTTCAACTCTCACCTCCTTCGTTGATTTGATGTGAGAAAATTGGTTCCAGGCTGCATTGATATTTCAGCTATCCATATTGTGCTTTGAGCAAGGATTACACGTTTAGAGGCAGGAGATATTTCCCCCACATAAAGGTGGTTCAGTTTGTTGGAGCTCTTATCAGTAGAGAGTAGAGTCCAGAGCATTCAGAACACTAAAATCCCATTTAATTGAATTTCTTTTTAGACATACAAGCTTAGAGGGTTTTTGGCATTCACTTTACCTCTGCCTCTCTGAGTGTTTAAATTCCCTACGTTACAAAAGACCAGTTCACAAAGGAACTTGCAAATACCATATTTATCTAGTTCTTTTTTCTACTCTAGGTCTATCCCTTTTCCATGTAGGTTATTATATAATTTCAATGAATACTTGCCGGAAATGGGAGCTATCTTCCAAAAATATATATTTCTTTCAAGTGCTGATTTACTGTGTTTAAAAAAATGGTAGTGCAGAGATGCTATTCATGTGGCGGTGGCTACTTTGCAGACAGGCAGCACATCATGAAGGAGACCTAGGAACGATGGTATCTCTATGGGCTGATGTATTTAATGCATTGGCAGGAGCTCTTTTTTGAAAGGGGAGAGCTCCTGTGAACGAATGAGTCTTACAGATCTCGAGTGGGGCCACAACATGGCTCAGATTGTGTCTGTTAGAGGCAGTTTATTCAGACCAGAAATGCTATTCATAATCTGTATCTCATGTTCACATGCTGAGGGCAGAGTATCATTTTTCGTGTTAAGAAAAAGATAACAAAACATGCAAAGCGCTTTCTTCTAAAAAGGAGACGCAAGCAGCATTTTAACCCATATTGTCCAACTTTGCGACTGTTGAAATAAACAACAAAGACTGCAACTTATGTTGTACTACGTAATGCTCTAATGCTAACTAGCAAACATCCATTTTGGAAATATATATAATTCAAGCCATCAGCATAGACATGGGTCTATTCTGTTGATGTTTTCTCTTCCTTTTACTTTGATAATATTTGTCTTGCTGAGTGACTTCCTCTTTAATGAAACCCTCGAATGCTTTAGTACAGAGTGTGATTTAAGCACCCCGCAGACGGCTATGATTCAAAAACTTGGTTCTGCATCGGCTCTGAGCGCTATCTGAGGGCTTTTCACGCACAGTTGCCTAAATGACAGTTTAATGGCCCACTGTAAAGGCTACTTATTTTGTATCAGTATCCAGAGGAAATGGCTAATGATGAGAAGAGCGGAAGGGGGTGGGCTGGATGCAGGGAAAGCGGACGAGGATGGCGGGTGGACAGTGTGTCCCAGGGCCTAGCTGTCATCCACATTGTATAGGTAGGAATCATCCTCAATGGCCTTCTAGACCTTGGCTCAAAAACAGCAGGGAGGAAAACAGATTTCCCCGAGACAAAGCAATTTAGCTGATGCAATTTAGATTAGAGATATTTGTTAAACATAACGGGGGGATTCATCATCGTTCAGTTTTTTTTCATACTGCAAGGCATACTGTAGGTTGAGTATATCTGTCCAAGCAAAGTGCTTCTCATTTTAGCCTCCGATAGCACCAACCTGTCCAGCCCTGAGCAACTGGCTTATTTAACTTCAGGTCAAGGACGGCGACAGTTCTCGCCCCGGGCCTGTGAATTTAACATGCTTTCCCAATGTCATGCACCCAAGAAGCGAGCGGCCCCCTGTATCTAAACACATTCATAATGTCAGTGGGCCAGAGGCCCTGAGGGAAGGGTAATGGATGTCCACACATAGTATTATGTAGTGTAGAGCAGAAAGACCCATCTCTCCAGTTCATTCCCTCCCTCCCTCCCTCTCTCTCTCCTAGGATTAAACTGACCAGATTCACGCACGCACACACACACACACACACACACACACATGCACACACACACACATCAGAGTGTGTTCCATGCCGGCCACAGTGGCCACCTCATCAGAGCATAATGCAATTCCTCACTTCGGTTAGAACAAAACCCAAACTCTATGAATTATTACAATCCCAGTCAATCTTGGCAAGGCAGCAGTGGGCCATGGAGTGTGAAGGCCTTTGTGTGGTGTTTAAGTTACCATGGAAGATGAAATAGTCACAGCGCCACCATGGCCCGCCAGCCACCGCCAGCTCCCTTATCATGGGCCTTGTATCTTCTATCTTCAAATAATGTTTTGTCTTTTTGCTTGCTATCACAGTTGTATAAATGGAAAAAAGGAATCTCATTTCTCTCTGTGGCTTTTTTGTGCTCTCTTATTGTGTGTGCGCGTGTGTGTGTGCGCGCGTGTGTGTGTGTGGTGTATGGTGTGTGTGTGTGTGTGTGTGTGTGTGTGTGTGTGTGTGTGTGTGTGTGTGTGTGTGTGTGTGTGTGTGTGTGTGTG
>JACXGM010024573.1:0-15690 GCA_016801145.1 Umbra pygmaea
TGCCGGACCCCCTGCTCAGCCGCCGCTGACTGCCGGACCCCCTGCTCAGCCGCCGCTGACTGCCGGACCCCCTGCTCAGCCGCCGCTGACTGCCGGACCCCCTGCTCAGCCGCCGCTGACTGCCGGACCCCCTGCTCAGCCGCCGCGGACTGCCGGACCCCCTGCTCAGCCGGATTTGTGTAAATGCAAGATGTCACTTTAGGCTATTCAATTTGTTTAGGTTTTCTGAAAAAAGGATATATAAATGTACGTTTGTTTGTGAACGTGTGTTTCACAAGATTGGTCATAGCTTGCACAAGAGCGCATATGAGTTAGCAAAGTTACTAAATTACCATTAATAGTGTTCAAATATAGGCATCATTGTGACACTTACCGCTACATGTTTTTTCAGGTTGGAGCTGGAATTCTTGTATGTTGAGATGTCAGTTCGTTTTGGTGCACATAGCATGCATCATGATTATGAACTATTCTTTTTGACGTCTTGGAGTGAAGACATAGAGTGAACGTGAGGCCTGATCTGGGGTTATCTGCCTCCGATAGCTCGCACACATCTTCCTCTGCTTTGGCCACCATCTTCCAACTAAATGCACGCTAAATATAAGCGGGTGATTGATGCGTATCCACCTCTCGCGAAGCAGCCTCTCCAATGTTTCGCAAGACCTGCGAACAAGCCACATTAACTTACTATTACCATTTGACAGTAACGGTGGAACGCCACCAAATGTAGGGAAGTAAAAGTACAGTTTTTTCACTAGAAATTTACTTGAGTAAGAGTAAAAGTACCCATCTGTAAATAAACTCTAAAAAGTACAAGTTACCGAAAAAATGTACTCAGGTAAATGTAACGTAGTAAATGTAATCCCCACCTCTGGTTAATTTCCCAGTAAACGAACCTGCCTGTACGAGAGCCCATTTTCCAACCTGACCACTGCCTGTGTGACTAGCTGATTCCGTGTACCCACCCTTTGCCTGTTTGACTATCCGACTCGAAGTCCTGCCCTTGCTTGTATGGGAGCCCTGCCTGTGGATTACCATATTTCTCCTGAGACCCTGCTCCGTGTGTCTGACCAAGCATGTCCCTTGTTATCTCTGTTAGTGCCTCCTGGCTATCACTTACATTCTTTTCTGAAGTACAAAAGGAAACTAATAAACATACAGTATTGCACCTCTCCTGTCCAAGTCATTACATTACTATATATATAGTAATTTTATTATATACACATCAATGATGATTATTTATCAAAAATCTCATTGTGTAAATATGTCTTTGTAAACACCAATTGTCAACCCTACAATTTTACCGCAATATCGATATTGAGCTATTTGGTCAACAATACCGCGATATTAGATTTGTTCCATATTGCCCAGCTCTATTTGTCATACTTACTCACCACATCCAATATGATTGAGCATTATTCTTTTACTATAATAGATTTGAATATTAAATTGACAGAGATTGGTAAATGTTCCAAAACAATATCTGTCTTGCACACCTCTTTGACAAAGAAAGTGCAATTCTTCACTTGTTAATTTTAATAAAGAAAATTCCCTTTTTTCCTTAACATATGTGTACACATTTTCCAGACTTTAAAAATAATTAAATAGAGATATATATCTTTATTTGTTAAAGCTACAAAATATATTGAGGTATTTATTTCGGGCCATATCGCCCAGCCCTAGCTCATGGTCTGACTTACTTAATAATAACAAGTAATGGCTTGTTCCTTTTGGACACAACACCTCCCGCACCCACTTGACAACTTAAAATGTGGGACATGACACATTGATAAGAACATTTGATGTTAGCTGTAAATATATTCCACAGCAATATATTTTAAGTGTACATGTGCGTGTCTTTACCTGCCAATTTCTGTCTGTGATGAGGACTGACACTTGCATGTTGCCAAGTCAGAAACCTTATGCTGCACTTTAGACCCTCTAACTCACACCAGGTGCTACTGGGGACCTCTAAGCTCTGTAAAAAACATTTGGTCATGTCAGATGTAAAAAACTAATACAGTTAACAAT
Source organism: Umbra pygmaea (assembly GCA_016801145.1). Taxonomy (NCBI): domain Eukaryota; kingdom Metazoa; phylum Chordata; class Actinopteri; order Esociformes; family Umbridae; genus Umbra; species Umbra pygmaea. The sequence goes on from JACXGM010024573.1 coordinate 2,029, forward strand.
ATTATATCACAGGTTTGACTTGTTTCCTATTTTAATTATATAATGCAGTGGTTCCTAATCCTTGTCCTGGGGACCCACTGCCCTCTCACAGTTTTGTTTTTGCCCTGAATTAGCTCACCTGATTTCAGCAGCCAAGAGCTTGATTATTAGTTGACAAGTTGATTCAGGTGTGCTAGCTCTAGGATACATCTAATACATGGAATGGCTGTGGGTCCCCAGGACAAGGATTAAGAACCACTGATTTAATGTAATATCAATTTCAGCATCAAAACTAAAATACTTTTTTCAGATCTAATGGTGCCAGATTGTAGTAAGTCCAGTGGACTTCCTTAGCAATCTCTCTTTAAACATTTTGAGTGCTTTATTTATTTATTATCTGCTCTAGTGCTTCCAACGTTTCAGACACAGATATGATAATAACAATAATAATGGTGAAAACGTATGTGAAATAGCCTTTCTGCCAAAATATGTGCACCTCAGTCTTCCACAAACCAATAGAAAACACTGTATGTTGATGATCGCTACCTGCAGTCACCAGACAGGATCAGTCTGACCCCCATCTCATTCAGATGTCAAATGATCCCTGGCTGCTCATTCTTCCACACCTGCACAATGGTAGGAACCGTGTACAAGCGTTGATGGCAGAAGAAGTTGCTCGCACTGATGCTCTGAAGCCCAAACAGCTTCGACATCCTGATGGATTGGGTAGCCAAGCAACCTAAAAAGTGGATGGCCCCACTCAGTAATAGGTTGCAGGCCAGCATATTTTGATCCAGCATTGGCTGGTTCTGCCAAAAACGCTGATACCCACATGTTGCACAGACCTAAGAGATGAATGTGAAAGGTAGAAAATTAATAATATATATACAGTGCCTTGCGAAAGTATTTGGCCCCCTTGAACTTTTTGACCTTTTTTTCCACATTTCAGGCTTCAAACAAAGATATGAAACTGTACTTTTTTATGAAGAATCATCAACTAGTGGGACAAAATCATGAAGTGGAACAAAATTTATTGGATATTTTAAAGTTTTTTATTTTTTTTAAACTGAAAAATTGGGCGTGCAACATTATTCAGCCCCCTTACGTTAATACTTTGTAGCACCTACTTTTGCTGCAATTACAGCTGTAAGTCGCTTGGGGTATGTCTTTATCAGTTTTGCACATCGAGAGACTGAAATTTTTGCCCATTCCTCCTTGCAAAACAGCTCGAGCTCAGTGAGGTTGGATGGAGAGCGTTTGTGAACAGCAGTTTTCAGGTCTTTCCACAGATTCTCGATTGGATTCAGGTCTGGACTTTGACTTGGCCATTCTAACACCTGGATATGTTTATTTGTGAACCATTGCATTGTAGATTTTGCTTTATGTTTTGGATCATTGTCTTGTTGGAAGACAAATCTCCGTCCCAGTCTCAGGTCTTTTGCAGACTCCCATCAGGTTTTCCAGAATGGTCCTGTATTTAGCTCCTTCCATCTTCCCATCAATTTTATCCATCTTCCCTCTCCCTGCTGAAGAAAAGCAGGCCCAAACCATGATGCTGCCACCACCATGTTTGACAGTGGGGATGGTGTGTTCAGGGTGATGAGCTGTGTTGCTTTTACGCCAAACATAACGTTTTGCATTGATGCCAAAAAGTTTGATTTTGGTTATCTGACCAGAGCACCTTCTTCCACATGTTTGGTGTGTCTCTCAGGTGGCTTGTGGCAAACTTTAAACAACCCTTTTTTGGATATCTATCAGAAATGGCTTTCTTTTTGCCACTCTTCCATAAAGGCCAGATTTGTGCAGTATACGACTGATTGTTGTCCTATGGACAGACTCGCCCACCGTTGGCTGTAGATCTCTGCAGTTCATCCAGAGTGATCATGGGCCTCTTTGGCTGCAGTTCTGATCAGTCTTCTCCTTGTATGAGCTGAAAGTTTCTGTCAGTGGTCTGATACTCCTTCCATTTCAATAGTATCGCTTGCACAGTGCTCCTTGGGAAAAAGCTTAAAGCTTGGGAAATCTTTCTGTATCCAAATCCGGCTTTGAACTTCTCCACAACAGTATCTCGGACCTGCCTGGTGTGTTCCTTGTTCTTTATGATGCTCTCTGTGCTTTCAATGGATCTCTGAGACTATCAGAGAGCAGATGCATTTATACGGAGACTTGATTACACACAGGTGGATTCTATTTATCATCATTAGTTATTTAGGTCAACATTGGATCATTCAGAGATCCTCACTGAACTTCTGGAAAAGGTTTGCTGCACTGAAAGTAAAGGGGCTGAATAATGTTGCTCGCCCAATTTGTCAGTTTTTTATTTGTTAAAAAAGTTTGAAATATCCAATAAATTTCGTTCCACTTCATGATTGTGTCCCACTTGTTGTTGCTTCTTCACAAAACATTACAGTTTTATATCTTCATGTTTGAAGCCTGAAATGTGGCAAAAGTTTGAAATGTTCAAGGGGGCCGAATACCTTCGCAAGGCACTGTATCATCAACATAAAATACCAGTTATGGTACTGTTTCATTTTTCTACCAGAAATCACAAAGCCGCTTACTTGCTTTATTTCTAGAAAAGATCCCTCCTGCTTCTCAATGTTTCCTTGGGTTTCCCCACAACAGGCTGGGCAAATTATTAATAGAGACATCGGCAATTTATATAATTGTGCAACAGAACATGTCACTGCTTAGCTAACCCCGTCCAACATACTGCAATACCAAACAACAGCTCTGTCACAAAATCTGAATGTGTTAATTTAATGTGTTAAAATGGATGTCAAAGATAGTGTTTCTGCATCATACAGAAATATTTGCCAGCTGACATTATGTGAACAGATGGTGGCATGTACAATTCACTCTACATATATATAAGTAATGTCAATCTACCTGCTGAACGATGTGAAGGTCTGAGGATACACTGTGAGCCACAGTGAAGCACAGATAATCAAGGGGCCAGTGGAGAGAACCTCTTGCTCTCGATCAGCAAGCAATGAAGCACTTGTTGCTATAGGTGCATCTCCCCCTCCAAAATACTTATAAACACCACAAAAATATAGATATGTACATTTATAGACATGTAGATGTGCAAACAAATTCACAAAATTTCACTTAAATTAGACTTGATGGCTCTATTATGAGCAAACTGAGGTTACTAGTTATGCCTTCTCACATGGGAACGGTTTTACAAAATATGTTGGTAAAGCTAACTAGCATTAGCTATGTTGGCTAAGGCAAGGCAAGTTTTTTTATATAGCACATTTCATACACAATGGCAATTCAAGCTGCTTTACATAAACAGGAAAACATAAAAATGTAAAACAGATTAAAGATAAAATTAAAGCAATTAAAATAAAAATGAAAAACAATTAGAAAATAGTACAGTTTAAGAAATATAAGAGACTGAATGAACAATATAAAATATAGTACAATCAGTTCGGACTGCAGTGTTCATTCAGTAAATCGTAGCTAAAGAGATGTGTTTTGAGTCTGGATATAAAGGTGACGACTGTTGAAGCACATCTGATCTCCTCTTGGAGCTGGTTCCAGCTGCGGCTGGCATAGTAGCTAAAAGCAGATTCTCTGCGTTTTGAGTGAATCCTTGGTAGCTCTAGCTGATGTAATCCTGATGATCTGAGTGGTCTGTTGGGTTTATCTTCAATGAGAATATCAGCAATGTATTTAGGTCCTAGGCCATTGAGTGATTTATATACCAGTAATACTTTAAAGTCTATCCTAAATGTTACTGAGCGCCAGTGTAGAGACCTGAGGACTGCCGTGATATGTTCATTTTTTCTGGTTCTGCTTAGAATGCTGGCAGCAGCATTCTGTATGAGCTGTAGCTGTCTTATGGTCTTTTTGGGAAGACCAGTGAGGAGGCCATTACAATAATCCACCCTGCTGGTGATGAAAGCATGAACAAGTTTCTCTAAGTCTTGTTTGAAAACAAAGCATCTAACTCTTGAGATATTTTTAAGATGATAATATGCTGATTTAGTTATTGCTTTAACATGACCACTAAAGCTAAGGTCTGACTCAAGAATCATACCAAGATTCCGGACTTGATCTTTATTTGTTTGACCCCTAGCATCATGGTATGAATTCACCTTGAGAACTTCATATTTGTTTCCAAATGCAATGACTTCAGTTTTCTCTTTGTTTAACTGAAGAAGGTTTTGGCACATCCAATTGTTAATTTCATCAATGCATTGGCATAGGGAGTCAATGGGGCTGTAGTCGTTAGGCAATAGGGCTAAGTAGATCTGGGTGTCGTCTGCATAGCTGTGGTAAGCAATTTGTTTCTTTCTCATTATTTGGCTCAGTGGAAACATATACAGGTTGAATAGGAGTGGCGCGAGAATTGAGCCTTGTGGGACTCCACACGTCATGGATGTCCACTCAGACTTATGGTTGCCTATACTCACATAGTAACCTCTCACTTCTAGGTATGACCTGAACCATTTTAGGACCATCCCAGAAAGCCCAACCCAGTTTTCCAGCCTGTCAAGAAGTATGTCGTGGTCGACAGTGTCAAATGTAGCACTAAGGTTGAGTAGTACCAGCACGGATAGTTTGCCTGTGTCTGTATTGAGGCGAATATAATTTATTATATTTACGAGCGCTGTCTCTGTACTGTGATTTGGTCGGAAGCCAGATTGAAAATTGTCAAAGTGTCCATTTGAGCTTAAGAATTTGTTCAGCTGATTGAAAACAACTTTTTCAATGATCTTGCCTATGAAAGGGAGATTTGAGATTGGTCTGTAGTTGCTCAGTACGGTGCAATCCAAAATGCTCTTTTTCAGGAGGGGCTTAACAACTGCAGTTTTTAGGGACTTTGGAAAATTCACAGAAAGAAGTGAGGAATTTACCAATTCTAGGAGATCTGCTTCTAAACAGTGAAACCCACTTTTAAAAAAAGATGTGGGAAGGTGTCAAGGGTTGATATTTTAAGGTGCTGTACTGTTTTTTCCAGAATGTTACCATTAATTGCTTCGAAAACAGACATAGTGACTAATTTCTAAAGTTGTGGTCTGATATGTCTGACCTCAGCGCAACTCAAAGATGTGCTGATCACCTTTCTGATATTATTCATTTTCTCTGAGAAGAAAGAAGCAAACTCACTACATTTACTGTCTGAGAGGATTTCACTGGGAATGTGACTTGGGGGGTTTGTTAGTCTCTCTACTGTAGCAAAATAAGTGTGTGTGTTGTTAAAGTTGCTGTTTATAATATTTGAGAAAAAGGTCTGTCTAGCATTGCCTAGCATTGCAGAACAGGCAGGTGGAGGAAGGCTCGGCGGGCCGGAGGGCGGAGGCAGCAGCAGCGAACAGGAGGGACAAAAAATCAATGGCGGTCCGGAGGATGGAGGCAGCAGCGACGGGCTGGACGGCTGAGTCCGGGCAGGCGAAGGTCCGGCCGAGCAAGGTAGAAGCGAAGGCCGAGGCGGAGGACAGGCAGGCGGCACCAGAGGCAGAGTCCGGGCCAACAAAGGCAGAGTCAATGGCCCCGCGGGAGGCAGCCAGGCCGGAGGGGGCGTCGAGGGCAGAGGCAAAGGCGGACCAGGCACCGGAACCACAGCAGTCACAGTAACCTGGAAGAACATAGCACAAACAGACACAGACAAACAGACAGACACAGAAAGGGGCACAGAGACTGGGGCAGGCGTAAGCCTGGGGACAGGGGCAGACACTGGCACAGGGACAGGGGCAGCCAATGGCACTGGGAGAGGAGCAGGACATGGCAATGGGAGAGGAGCAGGACATGGCACTGGGAGAGGAGCAGGACATGGCACTGGGAGAGGAGTAGGACATGGCACTGGGAGAGGAGCAGGACATGGCACTTGGAGAGGAGCAGGACATATCACTGGGAGATGAGCAGGCAATGGCACTGGGAGAGGAGCAGGCAATGGCACTGGGAGAGGAGCAGGCAATGGCATAGGGACTTGTGCAAACAAAGGCACAGAAGCAGACACCAGCTCGGGAACTAGGGCAGGCTCATGGACAGGGTTAGGTACCAGGGAAGGGTCATGGTCAGGCAAGGGCACGGTGACAGGCAAGGGCACGGTGACAGGCAAGGGCACGGTGACAGGCAAGGGCACGGTGACAGGCAAGGGCACGGTGACAGGCAAGGGCACGGTGACAGGCAAGGGCACGGTGACAGGCAAGGGCACGGTGACAGGCAAGGGCACGGGGACTAGAGGGAGAACAAGGGAAGGCTCAGGGACGAGGCTCAGGCTCGGGGACGAGGCGAGGCTCGGGGACGAGGCGAGGCTCGGGGACGAGGCGAGGCTCAAGCTTGGCCGATGGTGGTGTAGCGACCGCTGGTGGCTGGGAGGCTTGGGCGTGGTGGAGACCTCTGCTGGTCTGGGCGTGGTGGAGACCTCTGCTGGTCTGGGCGTGGTGGAGACCTCTGCTGGTCTGGGCGTGGTGGAGACCTCTGCTGGTCTGGGCGTGGTGGAGACCTCTGCTGGTCTGGGCGTGGTGGAGACCTCTGCTGGTCTGGGCGTGGTGGAGACCTCTGCTGGTCTGGGAACCTGGGCGACCTCTGCTGGCCGGGGCGGAGCGGGAGCGACCTCTGGTGGCCGAGGAGAGGGAACTGCGGCCTCTTGTGGCCGAGGAGAGGGAACTGCGGCCTCTTGTGGCCGAGGAGAGGGAACTGCGGCCTCTTGTGGCCGAGGAGCGGGAACTGCGGCCTCTTGTGGCCGAGGAGCGGGAACTGCGGCCTCTTGTGGCCGTGGAGCGGGAACTGCGGCCTCTTGTGGCCGTGGAACGGGAATTGCGACCTCTTGTGGCCAAGGAACTTGGGCGATCAGGGACCTGCCAGGACATCGAGGAGGCCCCAATGGCTTCCAAACAGGACATTAGCTGAGGGGATCGGGTGAGCAGCCGCTTCAAAAGGAAGATCTCAGCCTCTGTCTGGAGTGACCCATAACCGGCCCTACCTGAGAAGAACTGGCTAACCAAGTCTGGACAGGCACTGATGGCTTGGCCGCATTGGTTCATCCAATCCCAATAGTCCCCATCCACTTCGGGGTCTTTCCTTAACTCATCCCTCTGGGAACTGAGGCAGGTGGCCATCTTGGAACTGGGACTGGTAGCCATCTTAGAACTGGGGCTGGTAGCCATCGTGGAACTGGGCCTGGTAGCCATCGTGGAACTGGGCCTGGTAGCCATTGTGGAACTGGGCCTGGTATTCATCTTAGAACTGGGGCTAGTAGCCTTCTTGGAACTGGGACTGGTAGCCATCTTGGAACTAGGACTAGTAGCCTTCTTGGAACTGGGACTAGTAGCCTTCTTTGAACTGGGACTAGTAGCCTTCTTTGAACTGGGGCTGGTATCCATCTTGGAACTGGGACTAGTAGCCTTCTTGGTACTGGGAAGAACTGGGAAGGTACAGTAGTCCCCATCCATAGCCTCCCTGACTAAAAAGTCCTCATAGGAGGATTCGTAGAGGTCCCATAGAAGATCCTCCTGGGCCCAGCCACCGTAACCCAGCTCACTCCTAGCCATGTTTTGTAGTAGGCGAGGTATTCTGTAAAGAATCTCTCCCAAGGTACAAAAAGGAACAATGTTTATTATTAACAGGTATATCAGTCCAACAGCAAACGCACAGAGGATAATCCAAGGCAGAATAATTATCAAACAGAGCAGGGGTCAGACCAGAATATCAATATCAAAGGAAGGCAAAAGTACAAGGGATAATCCAAGGCAGAATCAAAAACATTCAAAGCAAAGGTCAAACCGGAATAACAACATAGTAATGGAACGCTCAGAATGGAGAAAATCAAATACTCACAATACCTCGCGAAGAGGCAATGGTGTGTGTGTGTCATATATAGGACTGGGTGAGAGCAGGTGAATGGAATTTGGTTGATTGAGTCCAGGTTATAGGAAATGTAGTTCTGAGGAGGCAAGACCAGGGAAGCTGTAGTTCACAGGGAAGATGAACTGGGGAATGGGAATTGTAGTTCTGAGCAAACTAGGAACGGGAAGATGTAGTTCTCTGGAAAGAGGAACTGAGAAGCGTTACGCTTACACTGTTAGCAATTTTTGTAAATTCATCAGTAACTTACTGTAATTACAACAGTATTATACTGTAATTACAAAATACAGTAGACTACTGTACATTATTTTCATTGTTCACAATTTCTGGACATTTATCAGTAACTTACTGTAATTTTCACAGTATCATACTGTAGATCGTAACTACAGTACATTACTGCACATTAAATTGAATTGTGGGAAAACTGAATTGGCGGGAAGTAGTTGGGCGACAGCATTTTGGAGGCAAGGTGTACTGTACTGTAGACAATACAATCCAAATAATTATTCTAAAATTTTCAACATTTCAACATTTTATTTGTGTTTTCTAAACATATCTGAGACTTTTCATTTTTACTCCATTTGAAGTTCATACCATATTTTCTTTTCATTGCAGATTCACAAAAATATTTTATAACTGTATTTTCTAAAAATATCTTAAACTTTCTGTAATTTTTACTTTATTTAAAGTTAATATCGTTTTATTTCATTCGTTGCATTGTTTGTGGGTGATTTTTGACGCTTTTCTAACTTCGAGTCAAATTAACTGCTATAAGTTAGCATCATTCATTCCGAGTTCAACACGGCAGTTGCCAGAGCAAATTTCACAGAAAACGCATGGTAAGTGCCCTGGCTATGCATCGGCTGATTTACAATTATTTTCTGTAGTCTTTCATATTTATTTAATGATAGTCTAGCTAAATAATTTGTTCAAGTTTTTGTCACTACCTTTAGCTTTCAGGGTAATCAACATTAGTGTTTACAAGTTATAAAACAGTAGTTAAGGTTGGCTATACTAGCCATATAGCTACGTCAGTTTTTCGTTCACAAATCGACACATTAGTGAACCGTTTCTATAGTGAAGATCATACCGCTTTTTGTAGCTATAGAAACTATTAATGTTAACTGTAGTTTTGATAAAATGAGGACACCTCCAGTTCGAGAACATCAGCACAGCTAGCCTTTTTTATGCACAAGACAAGCCACGTGTTCTGAAAACTAGCTAGCTCACACACAACTCAGTAAGTTAGTTTAAAAAAACATGTTTTAACTGTAGCAGAGTGCGTGCAGGCAGACAGACTTGACTGTACATTTTATCTTTCTTCAGTCGTAATTGTGATGTGATATTTTGCAGGTGCATTTCCAGAACATTCTTTTTATGTACCCCTACAACCACTGCTGATGGTGAGTGGCACAATGCTTTATATATGCAAACAGTGTGGTTTCTCAATTGAATCCCTTCCTGCGTTCAACAGCCATGTAAAAATCCACAGAAATTTCTTGTGGGCTGGCTAAATGCCTGTGTACTTTTAAGACATTCACTGCCTTCCAATCACACATGTACAGAAAACACAAAAAAGCAAAAACTGTAGTAAATAGGGCCCAATTGGATGTCAATTTGACCTGCCAGGTAGATGGATGTACTTTCATATCACCAAATTATTATAGCTTTTGTCAGCATCTCCAATGGCATATAAGGGATGGGAAAAAAATAGTAAGTCCATTTGACAACTGTAAAAAGTATTTTAGAGTGAGATCCTCCTTTTCATCACACCTGAGTCGGAAACATGCACACACATTTGAAAATATCAATACTGGTGCAGGTATGGATAGAGATGTATCCAGAGATACCCCTAATGCAGGTGACATAATTAATGACAGTGTTGACAATATAGAGTTAGAAGACAGTCATACACCACGTGGACTAGATAAGGGAGAGTTTATGACAAATTTAGCACTCTTTTATCTGAGAATGCAAGCTAAAATGCTTTTGCCTGCCACAATAATACAAACACTCATCAAAGAATTCCAGGAAGTTTATAACAATGGGATGATACATACGCTATCAAAAGTGCATGAGGAATTGACAAAAATGAATATTCCAGCAAATGAAGTTAATACAATTGTAGATGGTCTGTCCAAGGAAAGTTTATTAAAATTGTATAATGAGGGAGCATTCCGGTCTGATCAAACTCGTAAGACATACTTTAAGACTATGTTCAATTATGTTGAACCAACACAGGTGTATCTAGGGACGGATGCTGCAGGCAGGGAGTGCTTTTGTCAGTATGTTCCAGTAAAGGAGACTTTAAAAGCTCTAATGAGTCAGTCATCAGTAAAAGACCAATATAATAACGCAAAGATGCATGAATCAGGATATTCACACGTTCTGAAGGATGTTAGTGATGGTACAAACTTTAAAGAAAATGTTCTCTTACAGGAATGTCCCTCTGCTCTTTCAATAATTCTGTATCAGGATGCATTTGAAGTCGCTAACCCGCTTGGTTCAGGCAGAAAGAAGCACAAGCTGCTGGCTGTATACATGACATTGTCGGAAAAATAGCACCTCACAACAGGTCTGCTATTGACCCCATGCAGTTAGTCATGTTGTGCAAGGAGGATGATTTTACATTTTTTGGGCAAGAAAAAACTTTTTCTCATCTTGTAAATGATCTGAAAGACATTGAAGAATCTGGCATTTTGACTGAGAATGGAGAGACACTGAAGGGGACGGTTATTGCTTTAGTTGGTGACAATCTGGGGTCGCACTGCATTGGAGGATTTACTGAGAACTTCAGTAAAAGTAAACACTTCTGTAGGTACTGCCTCATTGACAGAGAGAGTTTTCATAGTAATCCAACAAAACCTCGGCCCATTAAGAACAAAGGAAAGTTATAAGAAATGTGTTGAGGAGCTGGCCGCAAATAAGGACATGGTAAATGGGGTCAAATTTGATTCTGTCTTCAACTGTTTGAAACATTTTCATGTCTGTCAACCAGGGCTCCCACCATGCCTAGGTCATGACCTATTTGAAGGGATTGTGTCGGTTGATCTTGCCCTGTACATAAAGCACCTTGTTTCTGTGGGGAAACATTTTACTTATGTTCAGTTAAACAGGAGTATTTCTCAACTAAAGTTAATTGGCAATGATGTTAAAAACAGGCCATGCGATGTTAAGGCTGTTGGGGAAAAACTGGGAGGCCATGCAGCTCAAAACTGGTGCTTACTACGTCTCCTCCCTGTGCTTGTTGGTGATCGAATAAAGAATCCATTTGATGATCAGGTTTGGCAGTTGTGCCTTAAGCTTAGGGAGATAGTGGAGTTGATATGTGCACCAAAAATCCATGCCAATCAGGTAGCATACCTCAAAATACTTATTGAGGACTATCTCGAGGAAAGATTGTCTGTCTTCCAAGACAACCCTTTAAAACCTAAACGCCATTACATAATTCATTACCCTGAACTAATTCTCAAATTTGGACCACTTATTCGCCTATGGACATTACGGTTTGAAAGCAAACACACTTACTTCAAGCAGTGTGCAAGACGACTGCATAACTTTAAGAATCTTGGCAGTACATTGGCAGAGAGACATCAATTACTGCAGGCATATTTACATGCTGGAATACTATTTCCACCCGATATTCAGATAAGCCAATCAGATGAATTTGATGTTGAACTATATAATGCAGGCATTCAGGATGCTGTAAGGAACACAGGCTTTAACAAAGAGAATACAATTGCATCTCATATGATTACATACAAAGGCACTATGTACAAAAAATATATGATGCTGGTTGTTGATCACAATGACAGTGGTTATATATTTGGGAAAATTGTGCTGATATTAATCAATCAGTCAAATGTCTTCTTTGTTCTTGAGGAATGTCAGTCAGTGCATTTAGGTGATCTTGGTGTACACTGCCTACATCATGATTCTGATATCCATTACATGTGTGTGAGTGCAGACAGCCTAGCTGATTATTACCCTTTGCCACTATATAATCACTTTGATCTTGTTGTCCTTCATCATTCTATTTGCCTCAGGTAAAAGACGTGAGCAATGTTGACCGTGAAAGGTGCCATAAAAAGTGCTCTTCCAACACTGGAGGAGGAACTTTTTGATGTTTTACTGGCAGATTTGTCCAAAATTGGTGTGGAGGAAAAAGAGGACCTCAAGTATGTTAAAGAGGAGGACATAAACCATGTGCTTACACCCATACATTGCCGGAGAGTATTAGAAGCCTTTCAAAAGATAGGTCAGTAATTTTGTTAATGTGATAAATATATTTGAGTTTATTTTATTTATCCTACTATTTTCTTACGAATTGTTGAAATGCTTAACATTGTTCATTTGAACATTTTCTGCTATGATTGTTTATATTTTTTTATGAAGGTCAACCAAACACCCAGCCAAGCTCTCCCTCAGTTCCACAGCTTCAGGCTTCACCAAACCTGCAGTCTACACTGTCACCTCAAAGACCAGTCGCTGTTTAGCATAATGCATGGGTGTCAACTTTTCAAGTGCCATGGGACAAAACAACAGAAAGTCTCAGAAGATGTCTTGCACAGGGAGAGAGACCACAAGCTTCAGACAGAAGGTCACATGGTCAGGGTCATTATTGACTCTGTTAGAGAGGTGTGTTTAAACCCAACCCGTATTCAATGCTCAGAAATAGCCAGAACCATTACAGAGATGTATCCAAATTGTTTTACTGATCAAAATGCAGAGGGAGAGTTACTTGGCTGTGGGTATTACTCGTTGTTGGGCCAACTCAAGTCAAGAGCTGACCATCTAAATCGCAAAAACAGTCTTGCTCGAATCAGAAAACCCAAACGGGTTGTTGATGTCATGGATGACAGCCAACCGACATCCAAGTGTGCAAAAATAGACAATTACGGCTGTGTAAACTGGCAGCCACTGGAGAAACAGCTGAGTCTTTAAATGAGAAGAAACAAGAGATGAAGAACATTTTCTCTCAAGAGGGATACAAAAGAGCTGCACAAGGCAGAGTAGACCAACTGATGGAGGTCACATATATTTCACAACGACATGCAATTAATGCAAGCCCTCCACCCAGCATGGTGGACCTGAAGGAACAATGGCCTTTCTTGTTTATTAAGAGATTTCTATTTACACACTTCCATACACTTACTGGAATTGAAGTTGAATCAAGGTTTGGGGAATCCCTGGATGTAAAAGCAAGAAAAATACTTCATTTTTTCGAAAGTCAACTGACAAGATGGAAGAAAGAGGTGAGAAAAGTGATCAGAGACTATCATGACAGAGAATTTGAGGGGAGTGATGTCCACCGTGGTCTTGCAGCAATCCTGGTGTTGATGGCCTTCTTCCAGGAGAAGGAGGATGCTCTTTTCCTTCTAGCCGACGTAAGTGGTTTTTGTGTGTTTTACTGTAATTTAGTAATTCTTTGTTCCGTCAGAATTTTTGTGTAATATCATATCAATCTTAGCACTCTTCATGTTTCGTGTTTTTCTTTTTTAGGTCACAACAACTCAGGCTGATGCAGAGGCTCAACTGTCGCTGCCTGACACGCCAAGAATCATCATGCTGGGTAAAGTTTGTCATTTTATTTACATATAAATTAATGTCCATTACATTCAACAGGGTACCCGCGGGGTCTTAAAAGCATTGAAAAAGTCTTAAATTTGATAGTCTCAAATTAAGGCCTTAAAAGCCTTGAATTTGGTATACAAAGTCTTGGATTTCGCTACAAAGGTCTTATATTTTTGCCTTTCCTAGGATTAAATGAATACCTTAACAAAATAATATTTAGGCTAATAAAAAAATAATGCATCGTAAAGTTCAGTGCATCTCGCGCTCCACATCATAGCAGAAAGTTTG
>JACXGM010024575.1:0-15579 GCA_016801145.1 Umbra pygmaea
CATACACTGCTTTTAATAGTAAAATGTATTGGTATAAATATTGGCGATACTGGCCCTGTATTACTTTGTATCGGATCATCAAACTCAATATTTTGCAGTGTCGCCCACCCCTAATATGCAGCAAATAGCCAACAATATGCAATAGGGCTACCAATGAGATTCAAACCTATATCCTACTCAAATGCTGAAATCCAGGGGACTGACAATTAAGCTAAATATTATATGGATAATTAAGGTGTTGTGAAGTGATGAATATTATCCTTTTAGCATGGCCCAAACATAACCTATTGTTGAATTAACACAAACGTTGTTATTGAAAATAAATATGTTGTCTTATAAAATGTCTTTTTTTGGGGGGGGGTATTTCTGACCTCGGTATTTGTTAAATCCTGGTTACGGCCTTGCTTTTGTTGCCAGCATTTTAGACCTTAATGGCTGTGTGTTAAGTTGTTTTGAGGGGACAGCAAATTTACATGTAATACAAGCTGTACACTCACTACTTTACATTGTAGCAAAGTATCATTTCTTTAAAGTTGTCACATGAAAAGTTGTATTCAAATATTTACAAAAATGTGAGGGGGTGTACTCACATTTATGAGATAATGTATGTTCATATTTTACATTATTCGTTTTTTTGATTTAGTTCCCTGCAAACGTAATTGACCCTGTCATACGTAAATATTTCACATTTTGGTTTTACAAAATAGTTTCTGCATAATGTAACCAACCCCTATGCCCTACCCCCTTATCGTAGGGCTCTCCGTGGTCGTGTTGATGACGAAACTCCGAGGGTGACTTCCCCCAGGGTGGCTAGGGGTTTAATAAACACATCAACTTCGGGACATACTGACTTGAATGGTGCATTTCATGTTCAACTGATAATTTATGGAACAAATTAATAATATTCTAAATTATCTTCTATCTTTGAAGATGACATTTCCATAATTAACAATTTAACATATTTTCTACATTTTGTTTTGTTAATCTGTCAAACCAGCGCACGTCATAACACTGGACACGCCTATCAATTTTGTTTGTGCTAAATCCTGCATGGTCAAAATTAACCCAGTGCATTATGAGAGTTTGCTTCCTTAGCCACTTGTTAGCTGCTGCTAGCTGCACACTTGCTGGTAGGGGATATCAGAGGGCCTTACTAGCCCCTACACCCTTGATCATCTTTGCTCCCTCAGCTTTGGGACACTTGTGCTGAGAGTGTAATGGAGGGTGGAGGGGTCGTTTTAAGACTTAGACATAGTTTTCCTCGATCTGTGGATTGCGTCGTAAATTTCATGAACCTTTTTTTTACCATGTTTGTGTAATTAAGGGTGTGTTTATATGCAAATTGTGGAACTCCTGAGACAGTTCTTTGTCTTTTTGAAAAGTTGTACAAAATTCAGAATCTGCTGTTTTCTTATGTTCAAATCCTGATGAGTGGATATTTATACCCTGTATGCACCTAAAACTCGCAACAGGTGAGATAAACAACCCAGTGAAGGAATACAGATCTGGGCCAAAACTGTATGTTGGAGGGATAACCTCTTGTATTCTGTATGTTATTTACACAAAAAGGTTTGTTTTTTGGGTACTTCAGATAATACCCAAACGCCCACCCTTTCTACGTGCATTCTTGTCTCGACTGATCAAACATCATCAATGCCCTTCTCATGAATGCCCCTTGTTCCTCCACCATATCAGCCCACTTGTATATTTGTGCATTAATATGTCTTCCCATATCAGTAGTAGCAGTGCTATTTGCATTGTTAATCTCCACCTGCCGTGGATGAGGGCCTGATTGAGAGGAGATAGATCGGGGGGAAGGTGTATATGTGGGGCTGCTGTGTCGCTTTGACGATTTGATTCCAGGTTTAGCCTCTAGTCAATGGGATCAGCAGTAAATCCCCCTGGGCTGCGCACTGCGGGAAATGATGTGACTCTTGTAATTTATGTCAAATAACTTTGAGTGTGTGTGAGTGTAGCGATCAACGTTACCGGGCTGCCATAACTCCTGGGAAGAGGGCCTGGGTGGGCATTTAATTGAGACATTTTTCTTTATATCGAGCACTGAGCGAATGGCGTGTTGTGTAACAAAATGTATTGTGTCTATTTAGATGTGTGTGTGTGTGTGTGTGTGTGTGTGAGGGGGGGGGTCAATAGCCTGGATGAGGGAAGGTCATAGGCTGGCTGGGGAGGAGATCCAATTTGCTCATGTAGCGTTTAGTATCCATGGGGACTGAGGAGTACAAAGACCCCGTCAGAGCAGATCAGAGAGACACTTCATGTCATCGCCATGCTAAACGCTGGTCTTTGCAGTTAGTCTTTGATCAATGACACTTCTAGTTCAGCACAGCTGGGCTACACCTGAAGTACATGAAGAGATGTTCCGTCAGTGAGTTTTAAAAAGACGTCACTGTGCCCTTTTGTGGGTTTTATTATGTGTACCTACTGTTTGTTGTTTTTATTATGTGTATCTATTGTGTGTGTTGTTTTTACTATGTGTACCTAGTGATGGGCATTCAAGGCTTCGTTACTGTTCTTCAAGCAGCAGGATCAAGCTGTCAGCACCAACTCAGAATTTACTTTGCAAAATTAAAGCTGTCACTGATATTTTACACATTTCAATGCATTTCAAAAATGACCTTTGTTTGAAAATAAAAAAAGAACTGCTGCCAGCTCAATATATTGCTGCTAGAAGAAAGGAAATTAAGTCTTGAATGCCCGTCATTACATTTTTTAAATGCATTGCAATGTGTCAAATATCAGTGATGGCTTTTATTTTGCAAAGTATATTTTGAGTTTGTGTTGACAGCTTGTCCCTGCTGCTTGAAGAACAGTGATGAAGCCTTGAATGTCCATCACTATGTGTACCTACCTACTGTTTGTGTGTTGATGTTATTCATATGTGTTCCTACTGTTTATGTATTGTTTTTATTATGTGTATACACTCACCTAAAGGATTATTAGGAACACCCGTCCAATTTCTCATTAATGCAATTATCTACTCATCCAATCACAAGGCAGTTGCTTCAATGTATTTAGGGGTGTGATCATGGTCAAGACAATCTCCTGAACTCCAAACTGAATGTCAGAATGGGAAAGAAAGGTGATTTAAGCAATTTTGAGCATGGCATGGTTGTTGGTGCCAGACGGGCCGGTCTGAGTATTTCACAATCTGCTCAGTTACTGGGATTCTCACGCACAACCATTTCTAGGGTTTACAAAGAATTGTGTGAAAAAGGAAAAACATCCAGGGGGATGTTTTCTTGGCACACTTTAGGCCCCTTAGTGCCAATTAGGCATCGTTTAAATGCCACGGCCTACCTGAGCATTGTTTCTGACCATGTCCATCCCTTTATGGCCACCATGTACCCATCCACTGTCAGCTACTTCCAGCAGGATAATGCACCATGTCACAAAGCTTGAATCATTTCAAATTGGTTTCTTGAACATGACAATGACTTCACTGTACTAAAATGGCCCCCACAGTCACCAGATCTCAACCCAATAGAGCATCTTTGGGATGTGGTGGAATGGGAGCTTCGTGCCCTGGATGTGCATCCCACAAATCTCCATCAACTGCAAGATGCTATCCTATCAATATGGGCCAACATTTCTAAACAATGCTTTCAGCACCTTGTTGAATCAATGCCACGTAGAATTAAGGCAGTTCTGAAGGCAAAAGGGGGTTAAACACAGTATTAGTATGGTGTTTCTAATAATCCTTTAGGTGAGTGTATGTGTGTGTGTTGTTTATTTTGTGTATCTATTGTCTATGTGTGTGTGTGTTGTTGTTTTCATTTGTATCTAATGTGTGTGTTGTTTTTATTATGTGTCTACTCTGCATGTGTTGTTTTTATTATGTGTGTCTACTCTGCGTGTGTCGTTTTTATTATGTGTGTCTACTCTGCGTGTGTTGTTTTTATTGTGTGTGTCTATTCTGCGTGTGTTGTTTTTATTGTGTGTTTCTACTCTGCGTGTGTTGTTTTTATTGTGTGTGTCTACTCTGTGTGTGTTGTTTTTATTGTGTGTGTCTACTCTGCGTGTGTTGTTTTTATTGTGTGTGTCTACTCTGCCTGTGTTGTTTTTATTGTGTGTCTAAACTGCATGTGTTTTTTTTATGTGTGTCTAAAATGTGTGTGTTGTTTTTGTTGTTTTTATCGTGTGTCTACTCTGCGTGTGTTGTGTTTGTTGTGTGTCTACTCTGCGTGTGTTGTTTTAATGTGTGTCTAAACTGCATGTGTTTTTTTATGTGTGTCTAAACTGTGTGTGTTGTTTTTGTTGTTTTTATTGTGTGTCTACTCTGCGTGTGTTGTGTTTATTGTGTGTATCTATTATGCGTGTGTTTTGTCTGTTGTTTTTATTATGTGTGTCTACTCTGCTTGTGTTGTTTTTATTATATGTGTCTACTCTGCATGTGTGGTTTTTATTGTGTGTATCTACTCTGTGTGTGTTGTGTATATTGTGTGTATCTATTGTGTTTGTGTGTGTATCTATTATGTGTGTCTATACTGCGTGTGTTGTGTATATTGTGTGTCTACTCTGCATGTGTTGTGTTTATTTTGTGTATCTACTATGCGTGGGTTGTGTTTATTGTGTGTATCTATTATGTGCGTCTACTCTGCGTGTTTTTTTTATTATGTGTGTCTACTCTGCATGTGTTGTTTTTATTCTGTGTGTCTACTCTGCATGTGTTGTTTTTATTCTGTGTCTACTCTGTGTGTGTTGTTTTTAATATGTGTATCTACTCTGCATGTGTTGTTTTTATTATGTGTATCTATTGTGTTTGTGTGTGTATCTATTATGTGTGTCTATACTGTGTGTGTTATTTTTATTATGTGTGTCTACACTGCGTGTGTTGTTTTTATTATGTGTGTCCACTCTGCGTGTGTTATTTCTATTATGTGTGTCTACACTGCGTGTGTTGTTTTTATTATGTGTGTCTACCCTGCATGTGTTGTTTTTATTATGTGTGTCTACTCTGCGTGTGTTTTTTTTATTGTGTGTGTCTACACTGCGTGTGTTGTGTTTGTGTGTATCTATTGTGTGTGTTGTTTTATTATTTGCATCTACTCTGCATGTGTTGTTTTTATTATGTGTGTCTACTATGCGTGTGTTGTTTTTATTATGTGAGTCTACTCTGCGTGAGTTGTTTTTATTATGTGTGTCTATTATGCATCTCTTGTGTTTATTGTGTGTATCTATTGTGTGTCTATGCTGCGGGTTTTGTTTTTATTATGTTTGTTTACTCTGTGTTTTTTGTTTTTATTATGTGTGTCTAAACTGCGTGTGTTGTTTTTATTGTGTGTGTCTACTCTGCGTGTGTTGTTTTTATTGTGTGTATCTATTATGTGTGTCTACTCTGCGTGTGTTGTTTTTATTGTGTGTCTACTCTGCGTGTGTTGTTTTTATTATGTGTGTCTACTCCGCATGTGTTGTTTTTATTGTGTGTGTCTACTCTGCGTGTGTTGTTTTTATTGTGTGTCTATTCTGCATGTGTTGTTTTTATTATGTGTGCCTATTCTGCATGTGTTGTGTTTGTGTGATCTATTGTGTGTGTGTGTGTGTGGCATCAGTGTTGCGTGTGTCTGTATGAGAATGCATCAGTGTCTTGAGTGTGTGTGTGTGTGTGTATATATGTATATGAGAAACCATCAGTGTCCTGAGTGTGTGGTGGGTTACTACTCACCCCACCTGTGATTTGAATATCTGCTGTAATTGTCCCAAAATGGCTCATCAGTGGATCTGCCGTCCACCATTAGGGCTCAACAATATGGTGTGACATTCAAATTCCCCCCAATGACAGGTTATTAGGAGCCCCGAGCAGCCGGCACATAATTAAGCACCATAACGTTGACCTGTAATGTGAAGTGATGGCAGAGCCCGAATGGCCAGGAATGAAATAGGCACTTTGTTAAAACACAAGAGAAGTGAGGGGGGTAGTCGGGTTACCCTTGTTGGATCACAATGCTGTAATCTTTACATTGAGTGTCACCTTTGTCACAGGCTTCTCATTGTAACACTGTGGAATATAGCCAGGAGTGAAGAGGACAGTAGGAAGCACAGATGTAGAGGCAGACAGGTATGTAGAGGCAGACAGGTATGTAGAGGCAGACAGGTATGTAGAGGCAGACAGGTATGTAGAGGCAGACAGGTATGTAGAGAGAGAAAGGTACTGTATGTAGAGGGAGACAGGTATGGACAGGTATGTGGAGGGAGACAGATATGTAGAGGTAGACAGGTATGTGGAGGGAGACAGGTATGTGGAGGGAGACAGGTATGTGGAGGGAGACAGGTATGTAGAGGGAGACAGGTATGTAGAGGGAGACAGGCTTCAGCTCCTGTTTCCAGGCTAACTGTACGTACACACCGCCACAGACTTGAGCTTCCAAAGTTACCGAAGTCATTAATTTTCAATGGACGCCAGCTTCTCTCAGCTGCAAGGACCGGCAAATCAGTCGGCGTCGCGTTTTGGGCGTTTTGGGCGTGTTGAGCGACGAGAGCGTCAAGCAGAAAAGTTGAAGTTTGTTCAACTTTATGGTAATGAGCTATGACGTGGTTCAACGGTTAACGACCAGCAACCAATCGAAATATAGACATCCTTTGATGACGGTCCTAGAGTGTGTCATGAACCCAACTCTCCGACGTCGACGTCTTCTCTGCAAATACAATAAAGCAGCACCAAACACAACAACTTCCCGATGATCCATAATGATCCAGTGATACACATATGAGGATGAGTTCAAGTCTTATTGGAAATACTACGTATGCTAGTCCTGACCTATTTTTTACAGTCTGATCATACCACGTCAGAGCGGCCAAAGCGCCCAAAGCGTCAAAAGCATCCCTATACTTTTTTGACAAGCGTCCTTGACAGGGTGTCCAGAGCTTCTTTGGAAGCTCACGTCTGTGGCGGTGTGTATGTACAGTGATGTGATGGTCTGGACTGGAGTTGGGAGCTTAGTCCACCTCACCAAACTCTGGCACAATTTTGATAAAAACATTTTTTTATTTAAAAATGTTAACTTTGTTAATCATGTTTTCTTTATACATTTAGCAATGGCTATATAAAAATGTCTATCCAGCTGAAATGATCTATGTCAACTAAAAAGACAATACGGTACATAACTATTTCAACTGACACGTGAAAAACCTGTCTGAAAGGTGTCCTAAGTGTATTTTGCTCCAGAAGCTTGTTTGAAGCAAATTATGTCAATGACATTTAGTAAACTCCAGCCACTGATGGTAGCCACTGCCAATGATGGTAATGTCTTAATTTTTACTACTTTCTCCGTAATGTATTTTTATTAATTTGATTGTACTGTAAAGCACTTTGGATCAACTACGGTTGTGTTAAACTTGTGCTCTATAAATAAATTTGACTTGACTTTGACTTGACTTGAATAGCCAAGGAATTCAAAGCTTGTTGGCATGTAGATGACATCCAGTTGTAGTTTTGTTATGTAGACTTCCTACATTTTCCAACTGTGATCTCCTTAAAACATTCAGCCTCACATTTATTAAACATTCATAAAACAACAGTGTGGTCAAGCTGGCGTGATTAATTACAGTCGTCTGCAAAAGTTTAGGCACCCTTGACAATTTCCATTATTTTCATTTATAAATAATTGGGTGTTTGAATCTCATTTTGATCTATCAAATATCTGAAGGACACAGTAAGGACACAGGTTTATTGGATGAACAGTAAATGTGCAATATGCATCAAAATTAAATTAGACAGGTGCATAAATTTGGGCACCCCAACAGAATATCACATCAATATTTAGTTGAGCATCATTTAGCAGAAATAACAGCCTCTAGACACTTCCTATAGCCTGTAATAAGTGTCTGGATTCTGTATGAAGGTATTTTGGACCATTTCTCCTTGCAAAACATCTCCAGGTCAGTTAGGTTTGATGGTTGCCGAGCATAGACAGGGGACTGGGATGGCCATTCCAGAACATTGTACTTGTTCCTCTAAATAAATGCCAGAGTAGATTTTGAGCAGTGTTTTGGGTCGTTGTGTTGTTGAAAAATCCAGCCCCGGTGTAACTTCAACTTTGTGACTGATTCCTCTACATTATTATCAAGTATCTGCTGATATTGAGTGGAATCCATGCTACCCTCAACTTTAACAAGATTCCCACTACCGACTCTGGCCACAGCCCCCACATCATGATGGATCCTCCACCAAATTTTACTGTGTATAGCAAGTGTTTGTCTTGGAACGCTATGTTCTTTTGCCACCATGAATAACGCCCCTTGTTATGACCAAATAACTCCATCTTTGTTTCATCAGTCCACAGCACCTTCTTCCAAAATATAGCTGGCTTGTCCAAATGTGCGTTTGCATACCTCAAGCAACTCTGTTTGTGGCGTGTGCAGAAAAGGCTTCTTCCGCATCACTCTCCCATACAGCTTCTCCTTGTGCAAAGTGTGCTGAATTGTTGATCGATGCACAGTGCAACCATCTGCAGCAAGATAATGTTGTAGGTCTTTCGAAGTGGTCTCTGGGCTGTTTTTGACTGTTCTCACCATCCGTCTCCTTTGTCTCTCTGATATTTTACTTGGCCTGCCACTTCTGGCCAGGAACTGTGCCTGTGGTCTTCCATTTCCTCACTATGTTCCTCACAGTGGACACTGACAGCTTAAATCTCTGCGGTAGCTTTTTGTAGCCTTCCCCTAAACCATAATGTTGAACAATCTTTGTTTTCAGGTATTTTGAGAGTTGTTTTCAGGCCTCCATGTTGCCACTTCAGAGGAGAGCTAAAGAGAATAACAACTTGCAATTGGCCACCTTAAATACCTTTTCTCATGATTGGATGCACCTGTCTATGAAGTTCAAGGCTTAATTAGCTCACCAAACCAATTGTGTGTTCCAATTAATCAGTGCTAGGTAGTTACAGGTATTCAAATCAACAAAATGACAAGGGTGCCCAAATTTATGCACCTGTCTAATTTCATTTTGATGCAAATTGCACATTTTCTGTTATTCCAATGAACCTCATTTTACTACCAAAATACTACTGTGTCTTTCAGTTATTTGATAGATCAAAATCAAATTGCTGATCCAAACACCCAATTATTTAAAAATTTAAATCATGGAATTTGTCAGGGGTGCCTAAAACTTTGCATATGACTGTAACTATCACATTCTTGTTAAATAATATTGTTTATTATAATTGTATGTGTCGCGATAGTGGTACTACATTGGTGCATTGGAAAACGACAATGTTTGTGAAAAAACTAGTTTACTTGATATTTTTAGCTACAGCAGCATATAGCTGCTAAGTGACAGCACAGAAAATGTTCACATTTCCCATGTGACACTGAAGCTCGTTACACAACTCAAGGCATGTTGGCTGCGGCCTTCATCCGCCTTCTCTCCAACAGCTAGTGGACGTCGCGATGAGCAATGGATCCATCTGTTGTGTCGTCTTTTCCTCCAACTGGTGTGTGAACATGACTTATAGATTAGATTATTAGGAGCATAGAGCCACTCCTACCTGGGAGATGGCAGATAGTACCGGACTTAGTCTTGGTATTTCACATAACACAGTTGCTATTTAGGTTTACACCAGTATTCATGTTGTGCTTTCTTGAAATTAAAGACAATTTTTAATCAGTTAATAATTTTTTTCTCTACAGCTCTATACTGTATACATGCAATATTTTCTAAATGAAAGAAAAATTAGAACATTTTTCTAAAGACTTAACAAATCCATGTTGAGGATGTATTGATTGCAAGGCTTCACACCTCCGTCTTAGTGGAATCACTTTTTACAGTCATTATTAAAGCTGTAACTAATTTGGAATTATGTTTTAACTTAAAGAAACATACAGTACCTATAGTTTTTCCTAACCTTCAAAACTGCTCTTTACATACAAAATGGGGCAAAAGCCATTTATGCAGTAAGTTTTTATATATTTATAAAATCCAACATTTCATAAAATGTATTAATTGCTTTTTTCAAGCCGTCTCACACGTGCCTTTCGCCGAATGCAAAGAAATATTATCATTTGTGTTTCTACGGAAAATAACAGTTTCAATTTGATCACATAGAGTTAGATTTTGTAAGTGTTTATGGAAACGTTATAAACTCATCCCTTTTCTGATCACATTTCAGGGCAGCAAATTTTAAACATTTGCTGAATTTAGATTTGTACTAATCCCTATGTATGAAATACAGAACACTGGTTATGTAAATCTGAACAAGTCATGTAAAAGTTGTAACATGGTTGAGGTTGTCAAACAAATTGTATATGTAGCATAGTATACTATTTGAATAAATGTGGTTTTGTATCTGTATGTTCACAGTTCTACAATTTTTTATTTTTCTAATTTTATTTATCCAGGTAATTTAATTAAGAATCGATTTCTTTTTACAGCAATCACCTGAGGGAATTTTGCAGAGTGGCGAGGAGCATTTAGGGTTAACTGTCTTGCTCACAGACAGAACGAAAGAGATTTACCTTGACACTGAGTATTAGAACCAGGGACCTTTTGGAAACTAGTCCAATGCCCTCACCACTAGGCCACCGTACTGGCTACACCTTAGCCAGCCACCTGGTCGCCTTGTTGATTGAATGGGGATCACTCACCTCCAAACCTACATGTAAGGTAGCATGGCTACTAACACTGTACATTGTGCGTTTGTTGCAGGGCTGTTGAACAGAAGGTCTGCACCCCCCCTCTTTCTCTACATTCCTTCCCCTGTCATGGTACCCCCCTCCCC
Source organism: Umbra pygmaea (assembly GCA_016801145.1). Taxonomy (NCBI): domain Eukaryota; kingdom Metazoa; phylum Chordata; class Actinopteri; order Esociformes; family Umbridae; genus Umbra; species Umbra pygmaea. The sequence continues at coordinate 10,731 of JACXGM010024575.1, forward strand.
CCATGGCAGATGGCTCCAGATGAATCTCTCATAATCACGTCAGGACAGCTCCTCCGATCCCAATTCATCTCTTTAAACACATTTCATCAGACAGAAAATTACACAAAGATAAAGGCTGCTGTGATATCAGACAACAAAGACACACAGAGATGGGCCTGGCAAACAAGTACTCCTGTGCCCCTAAACCCTTTAATCAAGTGTGGCTCTGGGTATGCGTCCTCACCCTCCTACCTCCCCAGGACGCTCCCCAGCTCCGTCGACTTATCCTCTGCCTGTGTCATGGATATTTGTGTCTCTGGCTGTCTGTCATTTCCAGTCTGTATCTGTCTCCAATTATCTCTCCTTCTCCACCTCTGTTTTTCTCCTCTCTCTGTGTTTGTCTCTACATCTTTCTATGTTTCTGCCTGTTTTCCTCAGTTTTTTCTCACTCTTTATCTCTCCTCAACATCCCCCTCTTACATTCTCCCCTCATTTTCGCTCTCTCTCATATCGGATGTGTATAAATATTCGTTAGTTGCTCTTCTCCCTTCACTGGGTCCCAGTTTCTCATGGTTGCCCTTTTTGGGGGGTGATAATTTGGCACACAGAAAATTGTAATTTCGTCCTCCCCTGCTGTGACCCTCGCCCCCCTCACACACACACTTCCCCCCGCCCACATGGCTCTGTGAGACACTGTTAATTGTGGCTCAGGTGAAGTTTGTCTCACCTCATTTCAGGGCCATGCTCTGCTAGGGCCATTCTTCCCACTCAAAGGCCACATCATTTCACAGCTTCTTACTTCTCATTAATCTCCCTTGAGGGGCTTCTTCTGGAAAGTTCCACACTGCAGATTTGTTTTGCTCTTGTTTTCTGATTCTCTACACCAACGCCCCCCATCCTCCCATTAAATCAGAGACCCAGTACCCCTCCATCCGTGTTCCGTCACCACCCTTTTATCCAGCCCCCTGCCATAAGTCTGCTTCTAATCTGGCCACTGTGGTGGTGAGAATGTATCAGAGAACAGTGGGTGTTCACTGGACTGGCTATTGTGACTGGCCTGCTTCCGTCTTCCTCTGTGGCAGTATCCTACAGCAAAGACACACAGGATGCTAAATGACACCGAGCTGTGTGATGTTTAAATGTGCATGTGACTGTGTGCGCGCAAGTGTTTCTACGCCTGCAGTAGTAGACAGACATATTTCGACTTTGTTTTTCTTTGTGTATTCCTTCAAGTTTTTGTTGACTCATGAATTATTTATGAATAAAACTGAAGATCTCATATTAACATAAAATAACAATTTGCAAATTGATGGAAACTACTAATTACTCGCCTTATTTGCCATGACAGTGATGTTAAATATTCATAAATGTTTGATTATTTCTTTGATTTGACTGCGGTTCGATTTAATCCACCATTATCATTAAACAATAGAGGAGAACTGGAGTGTGTCTATGACACCAATAATAAAAGAGATTATAAAAAAGCAATTACACCAATTCAGTCTCTGAAATAAGATTTTAGCAGAATAATAGCATTGTATATCCAGAACAATAGAATAGATGACTATTGATTACAGTCTGTCGTCCCATGATTATCTGCCGAGTTTTGTTTTTAGGTGCAGAAGTTTCTGGAATATAACTACCACTACAACCCCTGCTCTACAAAGACACACCCAGCTATGAAATTCAGAAATGACAGATATTTTCACAGATATTCTCATATTATTTAGACAAACTCTGAGTAAATGTCCCAGAGTACTAAGTCCCATCTGGGAATGTCAGCTGAGGTCTTTGTCTGTCAACGTCGCAGCCACAGACGCCGTATTTAACCCCAAATTTATGACTTTGTTATATCAGAATTAATTACCAATATTTCCCCCCAAACTCAGTGACGTTGACGAAAACGCTAAGTGCAGGCAATTTAGCTCTATTTCCAGATTAATTTGTGCCCACCTGTGATGCTGGGTACGCTAAGTAGGTACATCAGTTTTAATTACAGACCTTGCAGAGTGGGTTTAGTTAAATTACAGTATTAATTATCACATTCATCAGGTATCAATGACAAACGGTTGGGAAGATCTAAAACCTCCTGTTTCTTCAGACGACAAGCTCACTTCTGTCCTTCACACCACCTTCAAGCAGTTAGAGTTGGAGTAGAGCCAGAGTAGAGCCAGAGTAGAGCCGGAGTAGAGCCGGAGTAGAGCCGGAGTAGAGCCGGAGTAGAGCCGGAGTAGAGCCGGAGTAGAACCGGAGTAGAGCCGGAGTAGAGCCGGAGTAGAGCCGGAGTAGAGCCGGAGTTGAGCTGGAGTTGAGCTGGAGTTGAGCTGGAGGCAGTGCAGGGGCCTGAAACACAATTAGTGACACCAACCATTCCTTAAAGTGATTTTAAGGTAAATTATTTCAGACCAAACTCTATGACCAAAAAATGTATTTACACACCTGGATAAACCGATTGACCGGAGTATAAAACAGTAATGAGAATAATGATCTCACACACAATCTCAGCTTGCAAATGTTATGTTTATATTAGAAAAAGTGCAATGTGCTAGTCAGAGACCAGTGTTACGTAAAGCATGAAACTGTTTCAGTTCTAATGGTGAAATACTAGAGTAATTAGAGAGTATCTACCAGTATGTCCAATAAATTATACAAACTATCAGACATTTCTTTAATCTACTATACTATTTACACTATACTATTCTAGATTTGTATAAGCTGACAGGGTAGCTAGTGTACATCACCGTGGCATCTTCCCCCAAGCATTTGCATTTCTAGTGTCAAACACAATTCTAGTGTTTAAATTGTATGGATATTACAAACACAGTGAAATCTTGCCCATTGAAGAGTTAGCTTTCAATCCTTTTATTAGTGTTATTATTATTATTATGAAATCATTTTATTAGGTATCCACATAACAGTTTGTCTTTCAAAACCCAGATCTGAATCCAATTCATTACGTTCTTCATTCAAGCAGCAGACACATTCATCACTTATATTAGCTCCTCGTTTGTTCATTCTTGGCTGCTGTCTGACTACCTTATATAAGAAGCCTAGACTAGAATGCCTTTGACCTCAGGGAGGAGATACACTGTGTTTCTATATTATCTCATAATGATTGCACTGGGGTCAAACCAATGGACCAATTCACTTCCCAAGTTCACGGGGGGTTCTTACAGGTAAGATGTGTGAAAGGACATGATACAAGTTGGTTGGGTGCTAGTATGAGACCACACACTGTTAGAGGTGATGTGGCCTGTAGCCCTGAGCTCAGCCATAGTCTCCAGCACTGCAGTTTCCCAGTTACATGGTGAAATGCATGCTGGGTTGAATCCGAGGCAGATGAAGATAGGAGTGCCTCGTTTAGCCCTTGGCCGCTGTAGCCACATCCTAAAGTACTGTATTAATCATCATCACACAACACCATTAGACTGTGTCATTCTATTAAAGAAATCACATTATCATACATTTCATTAATTAAATCCTGACCCAGTCAATCTCCTCAGAGGCCCGCCCCCTTCAGAGGGTCGGAGATGGGGGGGGCAGGTGGCAGAGGGCACGGTCACTCCACTCCTCCACTCACTGTCTCTCCACACTGAAATAAAGGGGACAGATTTGCATGTGAGGGGCTTTTGGGGGACCTGGGTTAGACAATAGATAATTATTAGGAGGGCTGTAGAGGGCAAATGGCTGAGTGTGTGTGTGTGTGTATCAGGGGTGGTCTAGAGGCAGAATTCTCCTGACAAGTGTCCTCACGGCTTGGAACGAACAGCAGGAGAAGAGGAGGAAGGATCAGACGAGAGGCTTGATGCCCAAAACAGATCGAGATCACAATTACGTTGTGGGTCAGGGCAGGATGGTTATCCCCCAGCCACACAAACAACCATGGAGCTTCAACACCACTGCTGCATGTGTCTGTGCTGACTGGAGAGCCGTTCAGGGGTCTTTATGGGTCCTCTCGTAAACCACACTTCCCTGCCACAACTACAATTAGCATGTACAGATTACACTTCAGAAAGCCAGTTCAATATCTCATGACACAAACAAAGACTACAGCACCTGCTCGCCTGCGGATATGAACTGTAATGTGTTATTACATGCAAAATAACCTTTTGTGAAAATTATCGATTTCTCAAAAACAACCGCCTACATTCCTTCTTTATGTTCTCTCTACTGACGAATACTTCTGCTTTGTCTGCTCCTCATCTTTCTTTCTGCGAATCCCTGTGTTTCTCGCTCCATCCCTCCATCTCGCTCTCCCTCTCCCCCTTCCCTCCACAGCTGATTAGCATGTGTACTGTATGTGGCGTCATGCTGTAGTGTTGACCTGTAACTGTCATCTCCGTGATTACCTCCCTGATTCACTCTCCTTGTTTAGTAATGTGCAATCAATCATAATCAATTAGCCAAAATGTTGAATCATTAAAACCATTATCATTAATTAAAATAATTATCACTTTCTGCCAATGCTTCATTACCAGTGTTGTCTAATGTGTCTGCCACACACCAGACTTTGTTCTCTCTTTGTCTTTGACGTGAAATATTTTTTTAAAAGTTGAGGAATTCTAAAAAACTAATTTATGAGTGATATATCTTCCTATTGTCTTTATTTTTTAATCATATTACAAAAACATTTATTAACCATTAACACCCACAATAGATATCAAATGACTATTAAATATAACTTAAAATTCTTTGTTTGACTCTTTAGTGTTTTAGTCATTTTATGTTTTATTTGACAGGAATGTAGTAAAAGATAAATGAGATACTGCAGCGGTACTTGTACTACCAGAAATAGCAGTTCAGATTTGGCACTCTAGGCCACATAATCTAGATACGTTAATTTACATGTTATGGGCATTCACATAATCTA
>JACXGM010024576.1:0-15508 GCA_016801145.1 Umbra pygmaea
TTCTTCCAAGTTACATCAACACATTACTGCCGCAGTGCCGCCAATTGTTTGGGGGTGGAATTGCATCTGTATACGTTGTGAAGAATTCTCCGGTTGCTCTTCTGGTCGACGATTGATGGAACGGGGGCCAATCAGGGGCCAATCAGATTTCAGCAGGGGCCGGGGCCCCTGTGGCCCCGCCTCTAGAACCGCCCCTGTAAATATATCTCATATGTCCTTAAAGCTTAAGATCTTGGCATTCTAGCGAATACTTTGGTTCTATGATAGCTACAAAATTTAAAACATTATGAGTGATAATGTCACGTACGTGCCATCAAAATAAAGCAAACTGCTAGCAGCTACTTAGCAATACAGCCAACCACATTGATGAATAAAACATATCATACCAAAAATATAGTACTTACAGTGGAAAATCTTTATTCCTTGTCATCAAAGAGTCCCAGTAATGACATGCAGTGGTTCTCAACTCCGGTCCTGGGGACCAACTGCCCTGCATGTTTTCCCTACTGAGGCTATCAGGTATTTATAAGCATGGAAGTAGGTGTTGGAGCAGGGAGACATCTAAAACATGCAGGGCAGTAGGTCCCCAGTATCGGATTTGAGAACCACTGACATAGAGCATAGTTTTTCCAGGAAAAATCCATCTTGTTATGTTAAAAAATGACAATTTCAGGACCGCAAAGTTTACAGATGTACCAGGAAGCACCAGAATGCTTTTGTTTATGAATCGCGGCCCACATTTATGAACAACAGACGAGGATGAAACCTGTCTTGGCAATGTCTGCAATTTTCATATCCTCATGAAACAGAGATGTTAAAAATGACCAAGATTGTGAAAATGAACATTCGTATGCCAGAGATATTTAAATGTAGTGATAGGTAGTCTGTATCACGACCCGGATGAAAACGTCATCACATTGCGTTTTTATGTAGAAATATACTTTTACACAACTCGTCATCTACTAGGGGACACAATTAGAAGTGTTTCCAGATCTCAATATATGACTATGTAGTTCTTTTTCAAAGAGGATGTAAAAAAAATAAAACAAGAAAATATTTAAGCATTTTCTTTATTTCATCTTGTGCCATATTCAGAGGTGTCATGCACCAATTTTTTTAAGGGGGCACAGTGTGCACATTGCACAGAAACATGTGCCCACAAATACAGATATTAAAAGGAAAATCCACTTGGCTCAAAAATCTGAGGGGGCACTCAGTTTCATTGGGCATGACGCCTCTGGCCATATTCATTGTGTACATTTATTCAAATTAAATTTTACATATCCCAAAAATCTTTCTTCTTAAGAAATATAAACCAAATGTATGTACTTGTTACAGGTCCAGTGTAACAAGAGGTTAACTTTAGGTATGTTTTTTAGTCAGAATTTGACAATGAGGGGGTGATCCTTAACAGGTTAATGTGGCCAGGGAAAGGGAAGTTTGAGGTCCCCTGCTAGAGCTGCTGCCCCCGCGACCCGACCCCAGAAAAGCGGTTGAAGATGAGAATGAGACTTGGGTACATTTGGGTATATTTAAGCACAATTGTGAAAGACACTTGGGGTCCTCTTACAAAATAGTCATTAGCTCCTTGGCTGTTGACTCTATAATTCTAAAATTTTAGACATATGTTTTCGTCCCCAGGGGGACAGATTAGAAGTGTTTCCAGCACCCAAACTCAATATATTGTTTTTTATTTGCATTTGAAAGATAAAAAGGAATCACATGTTTTCGCATTGCCAGCTGTAAGTCTTGCACATTGATGTGCAGTAATGACCGCAAAACCTCTTGCCACTGAAGATTCCAAGTCACAGCTCAGCTCATGTAGCACAGAGTTTGTGGTTTGACTAATCAAGTCTGTTTCCGAAGATGGAGGCTGCCTTGTAGACACGAACAGTAATGTCTTTTAAACTATATTTCTAATAAACTGTCTGTACACTTACAAAGTCCTCAATGCTTTGGTTTGCATGTAGGGACTTTCATTATGCTATACCATCGAAGTGTGGTGCAATTTTGAGCTTTGTTAGTGGTCTATAATAGCGATTTATTTTTACTTCATTTGTGCCCTCACAACTAGCGTTATAAGGTAATTATCAGTTTGCACTGAAACTGGGCACATTCAATTGGCATGAAAACATATCCCAGAGAACGGTTGACTCAGGAGCAATGTGTTATTAACCCCTAGGTTCATTTTGCGCCAGAGTTGTCCTTTAAGACTGTTGTTGTATGCCATAATTGTGCCATAAAGTTGCCAGCAGATGCCACTGCCGAGTAAAGGTTTCAAGCATTTAAAATGCCTCAACTCGAATGTTTATAATAATCTAACTACTTTTGACATAAAGTTTTTAGCTATGTTTGAAAACCACACTGATTGCTAGATTATTATCGAATCTAACCCTACAAATTTTTTTTTTCATTTTGCCGATGCTCTTATCCAGAGCAACTTTCAGTAAGTGCATACATTTAAGAGAAGCAAGTTGAAATGTGGTGAAACAACCACAACTCAGTAGTAAAATCATTTTAATATTTGAACAGTCAGCAAAATGGTCAAGAGTACAAACTGTACCTGTTTTGAGATTTCTTCCCTTCTTCTTTTCAGTCTTAAATTGCAATGTTGCTTGCTGATCGCTAAGAGAATAAACATCTGACTTCAACTGTACATTCAATTTCCCCCAGTCAATAAACAATGTGATGTGAAACTGTATTGATTTTGGAGCAAGATTTCAAATCCTGAGCTTCCTATGTAAATATGTAGGAAACACATTACATTCCTAAACACGTTGTGGACATTCTAAAGACCACCGAAATGTCTATCTAACATGTGTTCCTTAAAAGTTTATTACATAACTCGGTGGATCATTTGTTAATGTGACAATGACTAATGTACTACAGTGGAACAAATAGATGGATGGAAAATGTTAGAAAGGTAACAATTTGAAAGTATTATAAATAAATTGCATAAAGTTACATAGCATAATGAAGAATTTACAATAGATAAAGGTTAAATAAATGTTTTCAATTATTTCACATTTATTGAACCAAGTAAGCCAATTGAAAACAGATTTTCACTTGAATTGGTGACCTGGCCAAGAAAAGCATGACATTGCAACATAATAAAAAGGTTACACATAGAATAAACAAAATACTCAAAAACTCAGAACAATGCTATATGAAATGAGTTTAAATGAGGTGATAGTAAGAGATTATAACAATATATACACTCACCTAAAGATTATTAGGAACACCCGGTCAATTTCTCATTAATGTAATTATCTACTCAACCAATCACATGGCAGTTGCTTCAATGCATTTGGGGGTGTGGTCCTGGTCAAGACAATCAGAATGGAAAAAAAAGGTGATTTAAGCAATTTTGAGTGTGGCATGGTTGGTGGTGCCAGACGGGCCAGTCTGAGTATTTCACAATCTGCTCAGTTACTGGGATTTTCACGCACAACCATTTCTAGGGTTTACAAAGAAGGTGTGAAAAGGGAAAAACATCCAGTATGCGGCAGTCCTGTGGGCAAAAATGCCTTGTTGATGCTAGAGGTCAGAGGAGAATGGGCCAACTGCTTCAAGCTGATAGGAGAGCAACTTTAACTGAAATAACCACTCGTTACAACCGATGTATGCAGCAAAGCATTTGTGAAGCCACAACACGCACAACCTTGAGGCGGATGGGCTACAACAGCAGAAGACCCCACCGGGTACCACTCATCTCCACTACAAATAGGAAAAAGAGGCTACAATTTGCAAAAGCTCACCAGAATTGGACAGTTGAAGACTGGAAAAATCTTGCCTGGTCTGATGAGTCTCGATTTCTGTTGAGACATTAAGATGGTTGAGTCAGAATTTGGCGTAAACAGAATGAGAACATGGATCCATCATGCCTTGTTACCACTGTGCAGGCTGGTGGTGGTGGTGTAATGGTGTGGGGGATGTTTTCTTGGCACACTTTAGGCCCCTTAGTGCCAATTGGTCATCGTTTAAATGCCACGGTCTACCTGAGCATTGTGTCTGACCATCTTCATCCCTTTATGGCCACCATGTACCCATCCTCTGATGGCTACTTCCAGCAGGATAATGCACCATGTCACAAAGCTTGAATCATTTTAAATTGGTTTCTTGGACATGACAATGAGTTCACTGTACTAAAATGGCCCCCACAGTGACCAGATCTCAACCCAATAAGAGCATATTTGGGATGTGGTGGAATGGGAGCTTCGTGCCCTGGATGTGCATCCCACAAATCTCAATCAACTGCAAGATGCTATCCTATCAATATGGGCCAACATTTCTAAAGAATGCTTTCAACACCTTGTTGAATCATTGCCACATAGAATTAAGGCAGTTCTGAAGGCGAAAGTAGGTCAAACACAGAATTAGTATGGTGTTCCTAATAACCCTTTAGGTAAGTGTACAACTGGTGGTGAAATAGAAATAGAAATAATATAAGGTATGTCAGGTATACCAGGTATATCCCCAGGACCAACATAGGTCAAGTGTCTTGCTCAAGGCCACTACAACATCTGTTGAACTCTGGAATTGAACAGTCAACCTTTCGATTCCAAGTATGACTCCCTAACCACATGACGACCCCAAACTTCAGATGGTTTGGTTGTTTTAGTGACCTCTGGATATGCAGGCAATCAGTATAATCTAAACTCCAGCACAACAGAGGTGAGTAGTAAGGTTTGCATTAGATGGAAATAGATTCAGGTAAGGAGAGCAGAATTTAGACAGTAGAGGTAAATCCTTTCACCAACCTTGATTGACATTACAACTATGACAGAACCCTGTGGGTGTGACATCAGAGTTGTCAGTGCCTGCATTACCTGGCAGCCTTCCTGAAGCAAATAGACAGAAACACATGTACACTTATCACACCTGATACCGTCAGCCAAGAGGTAACACTGAAAAAATATCAAGAAAACACATGCATGTGTGTTTGTATGTAAATAGCATTCATGTGTGTTTGTGTGTAAATGAGAGCACAAATGTGTGTTGTTTTCCCTTTTTTGATGTGAAATTAATGATAAGCCAATGCCAGACATTTATTTCCTTTACTGACAGTCAGTTTTGATCACCAAATCACATTAATGGCCAAGATAGAGCAAATAAAATGGACAGAACTGTGTCTGGTATATTATGTATTGCCCCTTGGTGGCGAATGCCAAAAGCTTCCACTCAAAAGAATTCTGTAAAGATCTTTTTGGTTTACTGAGCTTGATTTTCTCTATCTGTCTCTGTCTCTCTCTCTCAATTTCAATTTAAATGGCTTTATTGGCATGGGAAACAGTTGTTTACATTGTCAAAGTGGTTTGGTTCACAGAGCCTCTCTCTCTTTCTTGCTCTCTCTCTGTGTCTCCCTGGGTTTGAGGAGAAATGCTATTACAAGGGAATGTTATGTTGTTTGGTGGAAGAGGAGCTTAGTTGTGTTTATGTCATTTGCTGGTGTGTGTGTGTGTGTGTGTGTGTGTGTGTGTGTGTGTGATGCAAACTGTGGGGTTCAGGGAAGTGTAACTGCCTTTTGTGTTTGGTATATTTGATCTGTGTTTCTATACAGATGTTTTTCTTTTGTGTATGGTATATTTGATCTGTTTTTTGTTTTTTATACAGATGTTTTTCTTTTGTGTATGGTATATTTGATCTGTGTTTTTATACAGATGTTTTTCTTTTGTGTATGGTATATTTGATCTGTGTTTCTATACAGATGTTTTTTCTTTTGTGTTTGGTATATTTGATCTGTGTTTTTATTACAAATGTTTTTCATATGTGTATGGTGTATTTGATCTGTGTTTTTACTACAGATGTTTTTCTTTTGTGTATGGTATATTTGATCTGTGTTTCTATACAGATGTTTTTCTTTTGTGTATGGTATATGTGATCTATGTTTGTACTACAGATGCTCTTCTTTTGTGTTTGGAATATTTGATGTGTGTTTTTACTACAAATTTTCTTCTTTTGTGTACGGTATATTTGATCTGTATTTCTATACAGATTCTTTTTTTTTGTGTATGGTATATTTGATCTGTGTTTCTATACACATTATTTTCTTTTGTGTATGGTATATATGATCTATGTTTTTACTACAGATGTTTTTCTTTTGTGTATGGTATATATGATCTATGTTTTTACTACAGATGTTTTTCTTTTGTGTATGGTATATATGATCTGTGTTTCTCTACAGATGTTTTTCGTTTGTGTATGGTATATATGATCTATGTTTTTACCACAGATGTTTTTCTTTTGTGTATGGTATATATGATCTATGTTTTTACCACAGATGTTTTTCTTTTGTGTATGGTATATATGATCTGTTTTTACTACATATGTTCTTCTTTTGTGTATGGTATATTTGATCTGTGTTTCTATACAGATTATTTTCTTTTGTGTATGGTATATATGATCTATGTTTTTACTACAGATTATTTTCTTTTGTGTATGGTATATATGATCGTTGTTTTTACTAAAGATGTTTTTCTTTTGTGTATGGTATATATGATCTATGTTTTTACTACAGATGTTTTTCTTTTGTGTATGGTATATATGATCTATGTTTTTACTACAGATGTTTTTCTTTTGTGTATGGTGATTATGATCTATGTTTTTCCTACAGATGTTTTTCTTTTGTGTATGGGGATTATGATCTATGTTTTTACTACCAATGTTTTTCTTTTGTGTATGGTATATATGATCTATGTTTTTACTACAGATGTTTTTCTTTTGTGTATGGTATATTTGATCTGTGTCTCTATACAGATGTTTTTCTTTTGTGTATGGTATATATGATCTATGTTTTTAGTACAGATTATTTCTTTTGTGTATGGTATATTTGATCTGTGTTTCTATACAGATGTTTTTCTTTTGTGTATGGTATATATGATCTATGTTTTTACTACAGATTCTTTCTTTTGTGTATGGTGTATTTGATCTGTGTTTTTACAACAGCTGTTTTTCTTTTGTGTATGGTGTATTTGATCTGTGTTTTTACTACAGATGTTTTTCTTTTGTGTATGGTATATATGATATGTGTTTTTACTACAGATGTTTTTCTTTTGTGTATGGTATATATGATCTGTGTTTTTACTACAGATGTTTTTCTTTTGTGTATGGTATATAGGATCTGTGTTTTTACTACAGATGTGATGTTCCCTCTCTCTCTCAAATCAGTTCTATATGCTTTATTGGCATGAATGTTTTAGTTAAACAATGTTGCCAAAGCGGTTCACGGGAAATTCACAGTATACATTTTAAACCTTACATAATTTTCAATTGAGCAATTGCAAGTTACAACAACAAACATGGATAGAATGTAAACTACAAATAAGAAATATCTCTCTCTCAGTTAATCCAGCATCAACAACCGGTCTGCTGTTTTATAAAGCTGCTATTTAACACACAGACTACACACACACATTACAGCCCTCCACCATGGCAGAAGATGCATAACTTATAAAGGTCACAGGATTGCTCTACAGAAGTGTATGTGTGTGTTACGCACTGCTCCCCAGGAGGGGAGTGGGATGTCAAACCCCCTGCACAGGATACCCTGAGGTCAGTAAAAGAGGTATGGAGTCGTAGGTGCGAGCAAGGACAGAGAGACAGGGGGGTACCTTAAAACTTAGGGCTTTTATTTTGCCATGGTAAATAATATTTGGATAGTGAGGAGGCTTTGAGTACCAAATCAACAAACTGAACAAAATATCCCCCACCCACCTATCCTATCCTATCCTATCCTATCCCCCACACAAAACTAAAACTAACTGGCACACGGTAAAGGCGCCCTACCCAAACTTACAGTAGGTGGCCCATACCAGGTCTCTCTAGTGTGCATAAACAAGGGAGTCCTCTACGGGCAAGATGTATACTCCAGAGTAGCTCTAGTCTAAACTCCTCACTCGCTGTGAACAAAAGAAAAAAGGATTAATTATACAAATAGACACAACAAGAAGACACTGAGTACTACAATACAAACACACTAATCAGGCCTACCACTCACACTAACAATAAACACACAGCTCTCACTCTAACACTGACCACAACTGATTCAACCAAGGTTGTCACAACTGGTCACAACTGGTCACAACTGGTCACAACCATGCACCAAAGCTCACGCACAGACCTACTCCATGAGCAGCCAGAGAGAGAGACAAAGACATAATGGCACACTTTATACAGGGCAAGGGCTTGATGGGATGGGTGTCTATTGCAGAAACCAGGTATATGGGATAACGGGGGGAGGAGCCAGTGATAAGTGATGATTGGAGGGACTGATTACTGAATCCACTCCACCTGTGGGGAACATACAAACAGAACAGAACACACACATAGAACAGAACAGAACAGAAGCACTGCACAGAAACACCAGCACTGGACCAGGGGACATAACAGTGTGTCTGTGTCCTTGTGTGTGACATACCTACAAGCTTTTATCAGTGGTGAACCTTGGTACAGATGCAGAACTACAGACTATCAGGTATGGGTAGTAACAGGCTACATGTAATTTCTTTACACATATTTAAATGTCAGAGAATAATGGCAAATACATCAAATGTCTCTAGTTTTAATACTTAGTATGTCAAACAGTAACTAGTAATTTACTTTCTTCTAATTATTTAAGAGTACAAGTACAGCAAACAACTGTTCAGAGAATACACCCCTGGGGTGGCTTCAGGATTAAGACTCAGTTAGGAGGAGGTGTTGTTGCTAATTCTCACAGCCTGTATTATTCCCTTCATAGAAGAAGTCTAGCATCCAGAACTAGTACTCTGGATGGTGATGAATTTCAAGTGAGTGCTAGTTTTGAATCCTGAATCATACACAATGAAAGGCGTTGTCACCTGGGTGTTCCGCTATAGGTATATCGTGGCCATATGAACAGAGATTCTCAGAGGATGCCATTTTCTATCGCAGCAGTAGACAACTTGAAGTGGGTTCACGTATCCTGGCGGAAAGTAATTGATGTGGACTTGATCAGCCTCTCAAAGCACTTCATTATGATGGGTTAATTGATGATGGACAATATTCATTAAGACATGTCACCGGGGGCAGTGCCGGCCCGAGCCTTTCGGGGGCCCTAAGCAGAATTTCATTTTGGGGCCCCCTTCCACCACGCGGAGTCACCTGTGCACTCGATTGGGGGCCCCAAGCAGCCGATTAGTTCGCTTATGCCTAGGGCCGGCCCTGACCCGGGGTCTCCTTCAAGGCAGTGGGGTGTACAGTTTGTGAAAACGACAAGTTGAAAATATTTGTAAACACACCTGTCAGTGTGGTGGAATTTCCATATATGATGCATTATACATTTCATTTAACATGTTTGGACTAATAGGATGCCTTATATCTACACCCTGAGTGTCACGTTGAAGTATTGTACAATATATTAATTATGTAATCAATATATTATTCATGTGTTTAATCAAGTGATATGTTAATCAATGCATTATAAATAACAGTGTAATCAGCACAACTTTTGAGTATTATGAACATACCTATATTCTAAACATATGAGCTGAAAAGACATGTATTGAAATATTATTAGAGCCTGTTGAAATAAACGAGGCCTTGAAGGCCTCACTGTTTTTGTAGACTGTATAATTATTAATCTGCTATAAGAACACCTGGTAATGCAATAGTATCAAGTCACAATGGTGCATTGAAATACCCTCAAGCAGGAGGCCTCAAGGCCACAAGGCCTCAAGACCTCAGTAGAACTGTTGGGAGTAAACAGGCCTGAAAGCCTCATTGTTTAAGGAGTTCTGGGTTCCATGCCACCAAGTGCATCATGGGATGTATCTGCTAAGGACATCAGAGAGCAGGTGTACACACGTGTGAACAAATTAACATAAATTAACATAAAGGGATGACCAATTACATCATGGTTTGAAATAGTGAAAGTCAATGGTTGAAAAGGTCACGAGGTTGATCAGGGACGCCCCAATAATTATCATATGGGTGGGCATAACTGATAAGGGTTCATATAAAATGGCTGTACAACCTTGATGTCTCGGGTATTCTTTGGGTATTCTGATGCAGAAGATGCTCGGCTTTATGTTTGCTCAATAAAGTCTTTTTGGATCATAAGAACTGCTGTACTGAATAATTCTTTGAACTTAGAGAACAGATATTTCTCCATCGTATAAGGATTATTTTCCACTACATCAGTCATTTGGTACACATTCTAAGGACATAACAAGGGATGGCATTTAGACCGGTGCTTTGTGACTGTTTAATCTTTTTAGTCAGTCTTCGTTTCCACCATTTTATGATACAATTAATTACTGCAAATGTATAAACTGATCACCCATGACATTATGATCACCTGCCTAATATTATGTAGGTCCTCGTTTCGCCACCAAAACTGCCCTGAACCGTTGAGACATGGACTCCGCTAGACCTCTGAAGGTGTGCTGTGCTATTTGGCACCAAGACAATAGCAGCAGATCCTTTAAGTACTGTAATTCCTGAAATTTGCGAGGTGGGGCCTCCATGGATCAGACTTGTTTGTCCAGGACATTCCACAGATGTCCCAAGTCAAAACCTTGAACTCGTTGAACAATTTTTGCTTCGTGGCAGGATGCATTATCCAGTCCTGCTGAAAGAGGCCAATGCCATCAGGGAATACCGTGTCCATGAAAGGTGTATCATGGTCTGCAACAATGCTTATGTAGGTGCTACTGACTGTACATGTCAAAGTAACATCCACATAAATGACAGGGCCCAAGGTTTCCCAGCAGAACATTGCCCAAAGCATCACAATGCCTCCGCCAGCTTGCCTTCTTCCATATTGAATCCTAGTTCCATGTGTTCCCCAGGTACGCGACACATACGCACCTGGCCATCCAGGTGCTGTAAAAGAAAATGTAATTCTTCAGACAAAGTCACCTTCTTCAATTGCTCCGTGGTCCAGTTCTGATGCTCACGTGCCCATTGTAGGTGCTTTCAGTGGTGAACAGGGGTCAGCATGGGCACTCTGACTGATCAGCGTCTACGTAGCCCCATACGCAATAAACTGTGATGCACTGTGTCTTCTGACACCTTTCTGTCAGAACCAGCATTAACTTGTTCAGCAATTTGAGCTACAATAGCTTGTCTGTTGTATTGGACCACACCGGCCACCCTTCTCTCCCTACATGCATCACTGACCCTTGGCCGCCCATGACCCTGTGTCCGGTTCACTAGTTTCCTTCCTTGGACCACTGCAGACCGGGAACACCCCACAAGAGCTGCAGTTTTGCTGATGCTCTGACTCAATCGTCTAGCCATCAGAATTTGGCCCTTGTCAAAGTCGCTCAAATCTTTATACTTGCCCATTTTTCCTGCTTCTAACACATCAACTGTGAGGACAAAATGTTCACTTGCTGCCTAATATCACACCCAATGTGAGGTGCGACGATAACAATATTTTCAATGTTATTCACTTCACCTGTCAGTGTCATAATGTTATTGCTAATTGGTTTATCCTTCAATGATTGTGCTCTCTTGGGTGTCTGTATTATTATTTTCCAAGCTGTGTTCTCAAAACAGTGTTGCAGCCTGTCTATCATTTCACTGCCTTAAAAGTGGATTGGCACTGTCTAATAAGAAATCCTACAAATACAGGAAAGAATAGAAAGATTTGAAGTTGCGATTAATCCCCCTAGTGACAGAAATTAAATGATGAGATTTTCTCGTCAGATTTAGGGAATTCGACAAGTAGAAGAGCAGCATTTTAAATGTGCCCGCGGATTACTTTCCTTGTTGTCATGTTCATGATACGTACCATATGAATGCCATAGTAACCATTCTGCATCTTTATTGGACAAACATTTAAATTCAGACTGGCATACCAACCAGATGGCATATTGGTTGTCCAGGTCGAGAATGGCTTCTTCTGAGAAATGTTAAACCTCTAAGGTATGTGACTCCCAAAAGTGAGCATGACATGTTGAGCTCATTCGATTTGAAAAGAGAAAATGATGAATGAAAATGGAGATAAATGTACAGAAGTCTGCATCTGATAAGAGAAGAGAATTTAATTACCAACATAGAGTACAGGTTTGTGCTGATTGTCCAATGCCTTCAGGAAAATCAATTGTCATTTCTGACCATTTTTCTGAAGGCCTTGGACATAGTCCAAATTGACAAAAGAATTGTTTGGGGTACAAAGAAAAACCCACAGGTAACCTTGGGAGACATACAGGCTACGCTGGAAAAATTATGGTGTGGTTGTTTCAAGGTACACAATACGACGATACTTGATAGAAAATGAGCTGAATTGTCGAGTTGCCAGAAAGAAGACTTTACTAAACCAGTGCCACAAAAAAGCCTGGTTTAAAATATGCCCGACAACACCTTGACAAGCCATGCAGGGGCCTCTTAACTCTTTCCAGTGCTGTAGTTCCCTAGTCATATGTTTCCCTGCATAAAGGAGTGTACTATGAATGTGTGATATTTTGGCACAAGGGTGTGTTTTTCCATGTTAGAAATAGTCCCTTGATTGAAAGGGCTGGTAACCACTACTATAGAGGTCATACTGTCATGACATCTCAGGAAAAATATGAATGTCATGGCATTGAACTGATATAGATGTGTATGTATGTTAAGGCTGTAACGATACACCAAACTCACGATTCGGTTCGTTTCACGATTCTTGACCGACAATTCGATATAAACCTCGATTTTTGGGGGGGGGTTGAGAGAAGTAAATTATATTTTTAGTAAATAACATTTAAAAACCTGCATAAACTGACCAAAGAACAATATTAACTATGCAAATTATTAACAATATATCTTAGTAACATAAATGAATGGTCAAAGCTATTATGTTGTCTTTGTAACAAAATACTGTTGAAAGACAAACGGAACTAAACTCCATTGTGGAGATGATTCGGGCATGTTGAAAATCATTCTTCAGTTCAGCAGTTCAAACTAATTAGAAGGAAATAATGAAACATAACAAGAATGTGGAGATTAACTGCTCAATGAGTGGGTTGTTATTTTCGTTGCTTTGAGGTACTAAGATGCGCAATTGCTCAGACCGCGACACAGGTTTGTGGATCTGAGTGTCGTGATTTCGGTTTCATATCACATATCCTAATATATGTGTATGTAATGTTCATCTGATTTAATGGACTAAAGCACCACCTTCTGGACACTCTGTTTAAAGTGATGGGTTATTCCCTTTATCCTTATTACACACACTAGGTTGATATATGTAATTATCCCTGCACACCAGTTGGTGTTTGTTAAGTAAGTAGGCTATATAGACTCTTTGCATTACAGAAGGTATGTGCGTCATTGTGGGTTATATCCCGTTATGTTGGACTGAAACCTATTACTGTGGTGCAACAACAGAAAATGTTATACAGTAAAAATAAAAATAAAAGAAATAGCAAAATTGATCAGTGATTTGCTCAGCAAAAAATGCTGGTGTATTGACATCACCACCATCATCACCATCATCGACGTCGATACTCATTTACTTAATTACTGCCAGTTAACTGGCGGGCCTAGATTACTATATCTGTGTGCATGGCCCCAGGGCTGTTATTTCAACTCTGGATCAGTCACTGAGCGGTTTTGTGAGTGCAGTCCTGAAACCACATCAGCGCAATATTAGAGTACTTTGTTAATTTGACCTGAATCTAGCCATGGGTTGGAAGATCCCTGTCAGTTAACTGTGAAAGGATTTTAGCCGCCAAAAGACGCATTATCGTGAAGGAATGTACCATTGGGAAATAAAGGGGAAATGTGTGGTCCTTACTGTATCCTCAGTCTCAGCTACAAATCCCCTAGACACTGATGACGAGACTTTAAAAGCTTCTATAAATCACAGACAGGACAGGGAGAAGAATGTCTTGCTGCCCTGGCACCAATGACGTCTGTGATCCTGTGTGCTTGCATGTGTGTGTGTACGTGTAGGCACATCTGTCTAAGTCTGCAAAGGGATCAGTACAGACATACTTTAAATGTACAATTTTCCCCAGGATTCCAAAATGGCTCACAGCTGCTTGGGCGTTTTAAGTCCCCGACTCAAATGTGCATTCATATCATCTGCTATGTAAAAACTCAAACCTGCATTACATATCTTACTGCATCATTACAATGGCAGGATTATATAAATGATATAAATGTTAGGCCGAAAGGTTAGGCTTTGATTTGAAAATGATCCAGATAGCTTGTTGACCCACATCCATTTCCCTGACCTACTTACGTTCTTAATGTTTATCTTCTCATTGAGTTTAATATCGATGTTCATTCATGATCCACACATCTTCAGGGTACAGGGTTACAACCTCCGGGTACAGATTGCATAAATGACCATTTAGTTGAAGATAATTCCTCATCCAAATTACGGATAATGATCTACAACACTTACCTGAAAGGTCTATGTTTAACTGATACTTTAAAATGACAGTTAAATATATTTCCCTACTCATAATTTATTTATAGCAAAGCCCTATGAGGTAATTAATTGTGCAGTTTGTCTCACTATAACACCAATGTAACAGTTTAGGAACATGGAAGGCAGGAGACAGTTGTAATTTTGTGGAGGTAAATTTTTATAGATAAATAAACTTTTAACGATATACAGGCAAAATAGTGAAAAAGTAAAAAACAAACACTTAGAAGAAAGAAAAATAAAGGGTACGCAGAAAGGCGCTCACCTGAATACACACATATGAAAACTAAATGGGTCAAATACCAAAAACAGAACACTACTATAACTTGTGAGCATGAAACAACCGCAATTAGAAAGAGAACTGACAGAAACTGGAAAACTCATGGAAACAAATCCGTAACAGTGAACTCGCTGACAGGAACACAGTGACCGACAAGGGTAAGAACAAAATAGAGGAACTTACATACAATTGCAATCGAAATTATTCAACCCTCATTGCAATTTGAGTTTAATATCAAAACTTACAGCCTTTCAGCTGTTTGCAATGAACAAATTATACAAAAGCAATTGAAATAGCTCAACATAATGAATACATCAAGTGGTTTCCCCAAATTGTTGTCTGTTGGGAGCTTCTTGGTTTGATGACTGTGGGAATATTGCAATTATCACATATTTCAATAACTGTATTCCACAGCTCATTAAATTTTTCACCTTTATTGTGAAACTCCTCAAATATCTCTTAAATGGCTTCAATAATTTCCACTGCTTTGGTGAGGTCAAATTTTGGTGACTGGAGCATGTCAAATACATGTAATCCCTTTATATCACCAAGGACTTTTCTAAATACAACAAGCAGCCCTATGAACTTAATTTTGATTTGCATCTGTAGCTCAATCATCTGAAATTTCCTCAAGCACTCTTATAACAGCTGGCAATAGGGCTGGGCGATATGGCTAAAAACTCTATCACGATATAAGTGTTCCATATTGGTCGATATCGATAATTATTGATCTGTTTTATAACCTATTTAGAATAAGGAGCAGGAAAAATAATTAATTAACTATTAAATTTAAACATTTTTATTTTAAATTTAACCTTCCACTGATTATAATCCCCTTAGTTATAAAGGCA
>JACXGM010024577.1:0-15675 GCA_016801145.1 Umbra pygmaea
CCACAAGGCTCACAACACCAAGGTATTTCATCTTGAATTTGACACACATCCATGTTCCACAAGGCTCACAACACCAAGGTATTTCATTTTGAATTTGACACACATCCATGTTCCACAAGGCTCACAACACCAAGGTATTTCATCTTGAATTTGACACACATCCATGTTCCACAAGGCTCACAACACCAAGGTATTTCATCTTTAGATCATTTATCCTGGGAGGTAGTTTTGATGGGAATTGTGAAAAAATGTAATGGGTGCACACACACTTTTTTTAATCGATTAAAATATAATTGAAATAAACATAATTGCAATATCTTTTAGTGACATCGAGGCAAACAGAGCACAGTTCATCTCAGGTATATGTTGTAATTTTTTTAATGAAAAATGAAAAAGACAATTATTGCTTATTTTAGGAACCAAAGAACTTATTAGAATACATTCTTTTTTCAGGGCCCTGCAATGAATATCATTATTGAGTCTAAAGTGCAACTCATTGACTGGCTTCGAGCAGATCATCTGTTCATCCTTCAACATGTGCAGACCAGGTGTATCATTACAGACAGAGAGTATCAAGAACTGAAGAGCTTCACACAACCAGAGGATGTTGTGATCAACTTGATTGACAAGATCATTCTGAAAAAGGAAAAGACATGCTCTGATTTCCTTCACATGCTCAAAGAAAGTAAGGTGAATGAAACGTATCCTGAACTTAGGACGTGGATAAACAACTTAGACCTTCAAGGTAACTTAGCGCAAGTTAGCATATAATAAAAAATCACTGCAATAGTGCTAGAAATAAAATATCTACACTTAAGACTTTTGTGTTACAATATTATTTTTCACATTTGCTAATGTACTCTTTTCTTATTATAACTCTCCAGAACCAAAAAGAAAGAAGTCTAAATTCACCTAAAAAACACGTTTTCCATTCTAAAGGGGGTAAATATAGCATTGTCAATCATAAAGAAATGTAAAGCCATTGTAGATACCCTGCAGAGGATATCATGATGAAATGCTGACACCGCTAATGCCCTTTTGACACCACAGGAAATGATAAAGCAACAGGAAACTGACGCCAGCATGAAGTCTGCTGAGGTCCTAATCCAAGATGGGCATGTTACATGAGTTATTCCTTGTCTATTCGTCATGGCATTTCTATAGCTGTCTTTTTATTCTCAACGATGGTTTATTTTATTTTGCTAGGAGTTCAAGATTGTAGTTGGTTATGGGATACTGTCCTATAAACTGAGAGATGGACTCTTTATATATAAAAAAATTATATATAATATGTATTTTTGTTTTTATGTGTGTTCATTTAATGCCAGTGCAATGCATTGTGGTTTGTTCTAGTACTCTCTCTTTAAGTGAGTGAGTGGTGCCACTAAATCACAAGAGCTACGATAGGTATCAGCTTAGGTTAGTCTAGCACTTGTCTATCTGATTCTTTATTACATGCAGCTGTGCTCAATTATACAGTACATACTAAATAAGCTCTCCCATGACAGGTGCAGCATGGGACATTATTTGCTGTGACGTGTGTTATTCCTGACACAGTGTACTTCCTGGATATGTATACTCTGTTAGTTTGTGCCCTCTCCACTTAAAGCATTGTAAGTAGAATATACATTATATTGTTGAGATAAAGTGTACGCATTTATGTTACTTGCGCGTTCTAAGCTGTGCTTAAGAGCATTGTCATTTAGTAACCTATGTCGTTGTGCATTCTCCTATATTGCATCCATTGTACAAGTCAGGAATATACCGGATTGTGTTTTTGTTTCACCGTTCTGCATCTATTGGATTAACATTAAATCTACAAACATATACTGTTCATGCCCTAGGATTTATTTTCGTTAGCTTCTGTAACGACCGGAGACTGGAATATATAAAAATATGTTTTAATAAATAGATAAGCAGATAAGGCAGGCAGGTAGACAGAGTTCTGATCGTAATACTGGAACAAACAAAGGTTGATACACAGTTAATCCCAGGGTAGAGGTACATAGGCTGGAGCAGTGTCGTTGGTCAACAGACAAGGTTCGTGACACGTTCAGACACAGGTGGAGGTACAATATCAGGATCCAAACTCTTGATTGTAGACAACTGATCGCAAGGGTCAATACAAAGGGGATCACAGGCAATGGTACAAAATTGCAGATTCATCTTGGGAGAAAGGCAAAAGGTCAATACACAATAGACACTCAAGAATAATGCTCATAGAGAAACAATACCTGACAAGGAGGCTAACTAACTAGTAGGCTTTTATACAACTAGTGACTGGGTGCAGGTGTTCAGTATTCCTGTGATTGTGACCAGAGTAGTGTGCTGCGTTTGTGAGCAATGGGATGTGAGGAAATGTCAGTGTCTGATGAGGATGTTACCAGACCAGATTGTGGAGACCCCACAGCTTCATTAAACCTAACAACTGCAATCTGAATAAGAGTTTTCACAACTGTGGTTATTGATTTGTTAAATCAACCTGAGCGCGTTCACATAAATGGTGCAGTGTGTTCACCATATTACCAATCTGAGACATGGAAAAGTCTACCAGAGCCACAAGTATACCAGAGCCGCATACTTCAGAAATATGAAGAATATAAAAAATATAATACAGACGAAAGCTGGCAAGAAATTGCCAACTGCATAAATGCGTTAGTTACAAGGCTAGTAGATATCACTGTCTGTCATGGTTGCTCTGTCCCCTCACATGTCTGTGCCCCTCTTCATCTCTGCTGTCTGTCTGGTACCCCTGATGATGCGTTCAGCTAGAGACTCTGCAGAGCTTAGACCCCGCACATGTCTGAGCCCCTCTTCATCTCTGCTGTCTGTCTGGTACCTCTGATTATACGCTCAGCTAGAGACTGCAGAGCTCTGTTCCCTCACATGGCACACTTCCCTGAATCTGGTTGAAGTTATCCTGGGCCTGTGGGACTGATGTCAATCCTGGACAGAGCTTTGATCTCTTGTTGCCTCTATGTTGTGGGCCATATTGAGGGACACTTGCAGGCTTTAAAGGTGAAAATGTTCTTCCTCGGTACTGACAAACACACAGTTTGATGTGGCAAGTCGGTAGTCTTCAAGGGGTAGGCGTGGACTGAGTGGACTATCTAGGGGATGTTGGATGTGCTTTGTTGTTATCAGGGGCTGCTGGTATGATAGAGTACTTCCCTTCTGCACTGTCCCAAAAGCAGATTCCACTAGAGCTTTGTCTTCACTCATGCCCATGTTTGTCACCAGTGGTTTGTCTTGTATGTCAAAGTCCCTAAAGGCTTCTGCCGCCTTAAGCACTGATAGATCTGGTAATGGGCCTATCATTCCTTTGTAGAGTGCACTCCTTTCAAAACAAACATGCATAGTAGTGAATGATGGGCATTACGAATCACTACAGTTGAAATTAATAATTCAGTTAATTTCATTGAAAATATTCAGATCTTTTGAATCACTCATTCAGTTAATTAATCTTTGTCAAACAGTTTAATTTCATTTTGTGCCCACAAGGTGACATTATTTACAGTGAAAGCATTTATTTAACATTTGAAGCATTTACGACATTAACATATTAATGTTTACAAACATATTTAGAAATCAGTCTTCAGAAAATAACAGCAAAGTGAAATGAATAACAGCAACAAAAAAGATAAACATGTTTGTTCTTTGAAGGAACTTCAATCAATTAATCAAAGGCTAAAATACTTAATGTGTAGTTGACTAATTGAATCAGGTGTGCCATTTCAGGCTGAAAACAAAAAAAATGGCCTGTTAGGGGATTCCTGCAGGAGAGGTTGAGAAACACTGCATTAAATTAACAGTATCTCTAAGTTTCTGAGTTGATTAAATTGCAAACCATGTCTATCTATATCATGCTGATACTTCCCTTACTGATGTTGATAATCTACATATCTTTAACTACACACCATAACAAGAACTGCCAAATTCATATGTATACCTGTACATTTGGAACACCTGAATATCTAAAGCACAAACACTAAATGGTGGTTGAGCACAAGGGCATAGGAGCGAGTTGGATATTAAGGGACTATTAAAACGTTTTTTTAAATTGTTCTTCTTATTGGGGGGACCACATTACCTGGCTCTGATATTGGGGGGGACCCTTGGTTGAGCATCATTAGTCAAACTAAAGCTTACTCTATCAGCCTACCCTCAAACTATGTGGCTTCTCACTCTTCTACATTGACCTGTAAGAGATGGCCCTCACGCTGACCTCCCCTGACAGCTTGTCCCTGTTTGAAACTAGTTAGCAATAACATAACACTGAGAATAACAATAGTTGTATCGACAACAAAAACTGCATACTTTACATAATTAACAAAACAGTGAACTAGCTAGAATTCTTAACTAACGTTAGCTTGCTAATCCCAATGCAAGTCTCCTGTGGCGGTGGAGAAGCTAATGTGCTAGCCTTCTTACGTTTGTAATTGTTAATCTATGACGATGCATACATCTTAAATCCTTTCTCCAACTTGCTAGCTGGAGTCTTGCAAATCTTCTTGCAAATACGATTAACATTTTTTATGTTCTTCTTCTTTGGGTTAATGGCAGATTGCAACCAACTTAAGGTGCATACACTGCCACCAACTGTACCGCAGTGTGAGGGCGGTCACACCCCACCCAATTCAGCACCACCCACCTCACCCCACCACCCTAGAAAATTTAAATACAGCCCACTACCCAGTGTGCAAAATAAAAAACACTAGGTTTTGTGTGTTGCGCACCATTCCATTCACTCCAGTCCCAAATGTAATATGAGCCCGTCGTCCCCAATTAAGATCCACCGACTGCGGCTGCCCCCCGCCCCACTACCTACCCTCCCCCTTCCCTTTCATCAACTCCCCCGTGACGTCAGTGACACCCATAAACTCCTAGCAGCACCCACCACAACATCTATCCTAGCATTCCGGCCCTTGACCTGACTACATACATTCACCACACTACACAGAAACACCAGAAACTCAAACTTGCCCACCACAAATGAATCCTTAACAACCACACACTCATGCTTACATGTCTCAGACAACACCACACTGTGAATACCCGTATCGTCCTCCAACGCTGGGACTACAACCTGCTCCTTCTCCACCTGCACACCTACCCCAAGCCCCCCCACTCTCCACACTGCTTACGCATACGTGACCTTATCCACCACCATAACCTGCTGTGCCTCTGCTGCCCTCTTCTGAACCAAACACCCTCCAAACGCAGCACTCTGCTCCCCACCACAATTACAGCACCTATCCTTATCCCCTATTCCACACTTGCCATACTTATGTGCACCCCCACACCTACCACACCTACCCTGTCCTCTGCACACAGCCGCCACATGCCCCATATGCTGACAATTAAAACATTTCACCTTACCCCCATTCAACACCTCCAACTTCAACAACTTATCTCTTTGTGCCACACAACCCACCACAATTAGAACCCTACCCCCACTCAAACACTTAGCATCTGGCACCCTCCCAACCTGTTCCCTAATCGCCGCAGTGAGTGACACCGGTTGCATCACCTTACCTGTCAGTTGTAAATACCATAATCACCTGTAACCCCCGCTCCCACCACCAAGTGCCGGCCCTTCACCCTCTCCCGAACTACTCTCATCACCCTCTTTCTTCCGTGCATGCTTCTTCTTCTTTCGAACATCCCGTTATTTCTCAAACCCTACCGCCATTCCAGCAACACCCACACTCCCATCTGAACTCCCCTCCATGCCGACCTCAACCGCGGTACAGTCGTTGCGACCCGCCACCAACACGGAATTCTCCTGCGCCAACTCTGCCGCAGTGGAACCCCACAAGGACGCCATGCCAGCACAGTTTCCTGCTGGCCCTCTCGTTTATGTTAATTTTAGGCAACTCATGTAAATATCTTGAGTAAAAAAGTACCATATTTTTTTATATCTTTTTATAACACAACCGGAAATGCAGGAGCATTTTTAAGGATAATGCGGAAGTGGTTGTGCAAAGAGCCCAATGGTTGTGCACATCCTCAACTCAAAGTGGCACGGAAAGGGTGATGCCAGCCACAGAGCCTGCCTTGCCAACGTTGCCGGGACATTCGACCGCCGATGACACTCAGCCTAGCTGCAGCAGAGTAAAACTGTCTTGCCGCCTGTTATATATTATATTTCCGGTA
This sequence comes from Umbra pygmaea, assembly GCA_016801145.1. Classification (NCBI taxonomy): domain Eukaryota; kingdom Metazoa; phylum Chordata; class Actinopteri; order Esociformes; family Umbridae; genus Umbra; species Umbra pygmaea. The sequence continues at coordinate 6,157 of JACXGM010024577.1, forward strand.
AGAAATATCAGCATTGCCAGTTTTAAATTATTGTCTAATTTGCAAGCTTTTGGAAATGGTGGAAAATGGCTTGGCAATACATTTATTTCTTCATTGCTTTTGATTGTCTATTGCGATACTGATGTGATGTAGTGTGAGGACATTTGACATTTTTGGTTTATAATTTCTAATTTATTGTTGATGTTATATTAGAATAACGGCTTTTTGCAATACATTGATGAAGGTGGGTAGATTTTGAGCAAAATTCTGTAGTGATGTTGAGTGAGCTATATGGAAATTAGGAACTTTTCTTCGCAGAAGAGGTTGCATTCGATCTCAAAACTCATTAGACGTCACCGTATAACTCAGGTTTGATTGACAGCCCTGTCATCGGGAATTACCCTTAATTAGCAAACCATATGTCACACATTTGTTAGGAATTCCTGCCTGATGCTTGGTAAGGGAATGCTTACAATAGCCAAGAAACACTGTCAGGTATCGAGATAACTATGGTAAAACGATGATTCTACTTAGATTGTGCAAATGTCATTGACAATATACTACACATGGACTAAAATGGGGGGGGTGTGTGTCAATTAATGAATGATAAAACACTGGGTTGTTTAACAAATGAATATAAGTACTCTGGGAGTAAGTAGTAAAATATACAGTTGGTACAGTAAGTATTCAGACCCCTTTATATTTTTCACTCTTTGTTTCATTGCAGCCATTTGATAAAATCAAAAAAGTTAATTTTATTTCTCATGAATGTACACTCAGCACCCCATCCTCACAGAAAAAAACTGAACTATAGAAATTTGTGCAAATGTATTAAAAAGAAAAACTGAAATATCACATAAGTAGGGCTGGGAGGTATGGTTTAAATTGAATACCCCGATATTTTTCAAATATTTGACGGTATCACGGTATTTAAAGGTATTTAATTTTTTAAGTAAAGGGTTGAAATAAATTAATTCTTAGCAAAGCAGTTTTAAGTAGCTTTGTTCATTATGATTTTTGTTGGAACACCAATAAACAAGACTAATATTAATAAATAACTTTGCAACCGCAAAAAAAAACAAGCCTGTCCATTGTCTATGGCTTTAGTACTGAACTGTGGCATGTTATGGCACCACCACAGTACTTGCTTAGGTTTATGAATTACAAAAATGTCCCACTGTCATTTAACTAGATTAACTACTGGTATAGAACACACAATCACATTGGTTTCACAGGTTCTGGGCATGGAAACATAGCCCTTGACCTCGAGCCAAACAACCCCCATAAGCTTTTTTCCCTTGTTATAACATTGGTTGGGTGGCTTCCCAGCTAGCCAGAAGTGTCGGCCTAGATCCGGCCCACATGTGGGCCAATTTGGCCCAGATGTGGGCCGGATCTGGGCCGACACTTCTGGCTAGCTGAGTTAGTGCCAGCGCTAATGGGACCAAGCGTGAATGCCGTCAAGAGCATGCCAAAGGTGTAGGTGGCAGTGTAACGAAAGGCTGAAGCCCACGTTAGCCAATTAGATTCCCAAAAATAGCCAAATGAAAATGTAAACATAGGTCGCACTTTTGGCGCAGGTGCATCTTCTGGTGCATACTGTGACATCGGCTGCCTAAACCTTCTTTTTCCTCAGTTTACATGCAAACTGAGTTTTCAGAGTCTTTTTCAAGGGCGAATTCTCTTTTTGCATGTAAACGAAGGGCACAAACGAAGGGAAATGTCTCAGTTTTTTTCAAAATAAACGTGTAACGTGTACGTGTAAACGGGGTCTTAAAACCAAACCATGTCCACACTATCAACGTTGCACCCTTTTTAACAACACATTTTTCGCTTGCTGCTGCGCGGATAATTCTACCTGCATCCTCCACTGTTTATCTAACTTCCAGGTGTTTGTTTCTCATGTGTGTTTGTGTGCGTCACGCAGTGAGCATAAAGTTTTTAGGGGCACGGTTTATTCCAAAATAAGATTATTCTCAGTTGTTGCAGCTGGCGGAATGACATAGAAAAATATACCGGTAACGAATATAGCAAACTGCTACATACATGTAGACCGGTATATAGTTTTTTCCAGTATACCTCCCAGCCCTAGTCATAAGTATTCAAACCCTTTGCTGTGACAATCATTTAACTCACATGCTGTCCATTTCTTCTGATCCTCCTTGAGGTGGTTCTTCTCCTTCATTGGAGTCCTGCTGTGTTTAATGACACTGATTGGACTTGATTAGGAAAGGCACACACCTGTCTATATAGGACCTTAGAGCTCACAGTGCAGGTCAGAGCAAATGAGAATCATAAGGTTGAAGGAACTACCCGAGGAGCTCAGAGACAGAATTGTGTCAAGGCACAGATGTGGCCAAGGTTACAAAATAATTTCTGCAGCACTCAAGGTTCCTAAGAGCACAGTGGCCTCCATAATGCTTAAATGGAAGAAGTGTGGGACAACCAGAACTCTTCCTTGACCTGGCAGTGCAGCCAAACTGAGCAATCGTGGGAGAAGTGCCTTGGTGAGAGACATAAAGAAGAACCCAAGGATCACTGTGGCTGAGCTCCAGAGATGCAGTAGGGAGATAAGAGAATGTTCCACAAAGTCAACTGTCACTGCAGCCCTCCACCAGTCGGTGCTTTATGGCAGAGCGGCCCGACGGAAGCCTCTCCTCAGTGCAAGACATATGAAAGCCTGCATAGAGTTTGCCAAAAAACACATGAAGGACTCGCAGACTATGAGAAATAAGATTCTCTGGTCTGATGAGACCAAGATTGAAGTTTGTGGTGTTAATTCTAAGCGGTATGTGTGGTGGCAGCATCATGTTATGGGGCTGTTTTTCAGCTGCAGGGACAGGATGACTGGTTGCAATTGAAAGAAAGATGAATGCGGCCAAGTAAAGAGATATCTTGGAAGAAAAACTCATCCAGAGTGCTCAGGACCTCAGACTGGGCCGAAGATTCACCTTCCAACAAGACAATGACCAAAAGCACACAGCTAAAATAACAAAGGAGTGGGTTCAGAACAACTCTGTGACCATTCTTGACTGGCCCAGCCAGAGTCCTGACCTAAACCCAATTGAGCATCTTTGGAGAGACCTGAAAATGGTTGTCCACCAACGTTCACCATCCAACCTGATGGAACAGGAGAGGATCTGCAAGGAAGAATGGCAGAGGATTTATTTTTTTATTTTTTTATTTAACCTTTATTTAACCAGGTAAGTTGACTAAGAACAATTTCTTATTTACAGCAACGACCTGGGAGCAATTAGGGTAAAGTGTCTTGCCCAAGGACACAACAACATTTGGCTCAGTCGGGAATCGAACTGGCAACCTTCTGACTACAAGTCTAACTCCCTACCCACTGAGCCATCTGCGCCCCAGGATCCCCAAATCCAGGTGTGAAAGACTTGTTGCATCATTCCCAAGAAGACTCATGGCTGTACTAGCTCAAAAGGGTGCTTCTACTCAATACTGAGCAAAGGGTCTGAATACTTATGACCAAGTGATATTTCAGTTTTTCTTTTTTTTTTTAATTTGCACAAATTTCTACATTTTTGTTTTTTTCTGTCAGGATTGGGTGATGAGTGTACATTCATGAGAAATAAAATGAACCTTTTTGATTTTATTAAATAGCTGCAATGAAACAAAGAGTGAAAATTTAAAAAGGTCTGAAAACTTTCCGTACCCACTTTGTATACAGTACTGTCTCTACAGCAAAAGCTTTCTAAAACATTGATGTTTCTTTGCATCACCCACAGAATACTTTAAACTACCTGGAGCAAAAAACTCAATTTTATGCACAACTTTGATGTGTCGCTCTGGCAACATAATGATGAAGAAGCTAACAAAGATACATCAGTCCCTCTGCTGAGAATCTATATCTTTCATAAAGATGCTCATCAGAGAATATCAATGGGTTTTGTTGGTCTCTGAATATTCTTGCTTTTCTTAGGGACACTCTCACTATCCCCCCCAGCGAGCTCTGGAATCTTTTAAGAATGGTGACGCTATTTGAAATTGAAAATTGATTGGTCAGTAGGCGGTACTTTAATTTGAGTTAATCTGTTATCTCGACTATAACCTGCTCTGGAGCAGGGTAGGTTAGCAGCATACGTTTCCATGGTGATGTAACCTGGTAACAGGCAAACCACCAACAGGTTAAACCTAAAGTTAGCTCGCTAACCCCCAAAACCTGCTTCATAGTATAGGCCTCAGGTTAAAGTGGACTTCTCATTTGCAGCAACAGCCGAGGGAGAAGGGGGAGATGAATGAGCCAATAGAAAGCTGGGGATGATTAGGTTGCCATGATGGTATGAGGGCCAGATTGGATATTTGTTCAGGACACAGAGGTTACAAATAGTGCCATGATATCTTTAGTGACCACAGAGAGTCAGGAAACCCGTTTTAACATCCCATCCAAAAGACGGCACCCTACGCAGGGCAGATGTCCCCATCACTGCCCTGGGGCATTGGGAATGATCTTTAGACAAGAGAGAAGAGTGCCCCCTACTGGCCCTCCAACACCACTTCCAGCAGTTCTGGTCTCCCATTCAGGGACTAACCAGGGCCAACCCTGCTGAGCTTTAGAAGCAAACCAGCAGTGGAATACAGGGCGCTATGCTGCTGGCTACATAATGATCTTTAGCAGGCTACTGGTGTTCCTTTCCGACCAAACTTTCAGAAACTCCATTAGGGTGGCATGAACGTTATTAATTCATTTTGTTCTCAACAAATTACACAATGTACAGTAAAGATTTTGATCTTTAATATGTTTCATTCATTGAGCCCTGATGTGTGACTCAAGTGTTTTCTTGTGTTTTTGAGGAGTGTAGTTTTAAACATAGCTCAAATAAAAACAGAGCCAGCACCAACAACTTAATGTGACATTTACTATACTGTAGAAGAGCTCTTTTATAGAGAAATAATAAAGCATAACCAATAAAAACATATCAATCTTCATTAGCCCCCAGGTCCTCCATGACATCATTCTGATGAATGAACAGGGCTTGGATAAGGTCCTCAGCTCGCCTGGTGCTGGTTGCAGATTCCAACAGCTTCCTCATCATTCCCTGTGGTGTCAGCTGGGCGTGAACATTAGCAGCCATTTCATCATGATATCCTCTGCTCTGCAGGTAATCTACAATGGGCTTCACATTTTTTACCCGGCTAACAAGCTCAGAGCAGTTTCTTTTCAGAAAAGCACGTTTGTCTATAAGAAAGAGGGAAACATTTTTACATATAATATTAAGGAACATAGGTGATTTTAGACCGTACTGTATTTAGGGAGGCTTCAGCCCCCTGAATTTCATCTCAGATCAACTGAAAATATGAAGTCATTCCTTTCTGAAATACCTTTTTGATTTTCCAAATTGTGTGGATGTGATTGAATAGCAACAGTGGCAGCAGTAAAGAACCAGAACTCTTCTATCATCTAAGATCTTCTACAGTACTTTGCCTTTTTCAGTGGAAACTTCCTCATGCTTCTGTTAGTATGTGCACTGTCACTTGGCTCCTTGATTCAGGTGAGCCAGTTCAGGGCATCAACTAAATTGTGAAGCGGCTGTTGGTCCCCAGCAGAGGTTTAAGAACCACTGATTTAGGGAAACAGGACACATAGGATACATGAGACACTGGCAACAGGTAATAGGAGACACAGGAAACGGGATATAGGAGACACAGGACCCAGGATATAGGAGACACAGGAAACAGGATATAGGAGACACAACAAACAGGATATAACAGACAGGAAACAGGAGACACAGAAAACAGGAGACAAAGAAAACAGGATAATGGAGACACAGAAAACAGGATATAGGAGACACAGGAAACAGGAGACACAGGATACAGGAGACACGGGATACAGGAGACACGGGATACAGGAGACACGGGATACAGGAGACACGGGATACAGGAGACACGGGATACAGGAGACACGGGATACAGGAGACACGGGATACAGGAGACACGGGATACAGGAGACACAGGATACAGGAGTGCGCACTGAGGAGATAGTGGGATGAAGAAGCCACTGTAAAGAGGGAGGCCTGGAGTCAGATCAGAGAGTGATCAAGTCCTTTTGTAACATCTGCCCCACCCCCTACCTCTTAGACCAGGATTCTCCAACCCAGGTCCTGGAGAGGTACTGTCCTAATTGTTTTCACTCCCAATCCTAATTTAGCACACCTGATTCTAATAATTAGTTGGTTGATTAGCTGAATGCTGCATCATGTAGGGTTGGAGTGAAAAAAACCTACTGGATATTAGCTCTCCAGGACCAATGTTGGAGACCCCTGTCTTAGACTAGATGTACTGTAGGCCTACAACTAACAAGTTCTGAGTAGACTGGAATACAGCAAGAGATGTTGGATGAAGCTATTGTCATTACAGAAATAATAAAAAAGTGTTAGTAGAAAAACGGAGCATGTCCACTGGTGAACTTAGAGAGAGAGGGATGGAGAAGCCACAGGTGGAGAGAGCAAGCATTAGGTGAGAGAGTGAGCAGGGAGTCAAAACAAAGCAAGTAGTCTGTGTGTTTCATAAACAGCAGCTGTACTTCCCACATTATTCACGCTATTTTGCTGATTTAATTATGATAATTCTTTATTCTTTCCTGTGCTCTTACTTTTCATTTTAGGTTTCAGTTTGTTTTGTCCATGATTATTACATGCCTTTCCCTAGTTTAAGAGCAGCCACACTTGTGGTGAATTGGTTTTGGTGAATTTAACAGCAAATAATTAATTAATTACTTGTCGTTGCACATTCTCATTGGGGGCTGAGCCCCTTTATCAGCCAAATCTTAGAATCGCCTCTGCCAAGGAATAGAGTTATTAACTACCGGTATATGACAAAATGTATGTACATGTACCTGGAATGAAAAATGTGGTTGGGGTCAGCTTAGGGTTCTTTGAATCTAAAAGAACAGAACATTAAGAAAACGTGAAAAAATGAAATACTAACACACAAATGTAGTCTGATTAAACATATTAAAAGCACTGTAATTTATAATAGCGGGTAAAATGTTTCTCCTTTTTCTTAAGAATACTTTTCATTGCAGGGCACTACAGATTATACACTCACCTAAAGGACCAGTCTGTTTAACTGTTACACACTTATAGCTGAAAATTCCCAGGACTGCGTGGTAAGAAAAGGTATGTAATGTGTAGCTAAACTACTAACGGTAAGTACAGGTCATGCTAATCTGCTGATTTTGTTGTCTGTGATGTCATTATTTTCCTGTATTCAATGCGGTTAGTGTGCGTTTTGTTTTTTCTTAAACATGGACTGTATATACAGCAGGTGAAATAAGTATTGTACACATCACCATTTTTCTCAGTAAATATATTTTCAATGGTGCTATTGACATGAAATCTTCACCAGATGTTGGTAACAACCCAAGTACTCCATACATACAAAGAAAACAACAAAACAAAAAAAATTATAAAAATTATAAATTAATATATTAAGTTATGTGTAATAATGTGAAATAACACAGGGTATTAACACATGAAGTATGTGTTAACACATGATGAAAGGGAGGTGGAAAAGGGCATGGAAAGCCAAGACAACAGCTGAAAACCATCAGTAATTAAAAAGCAATCCAGTCCCCTGTCAGTGCAAATTGATATCAGCTGGTTCAGTCCCAACTGATGGCCTACAAAAAGGTCTCATTGCCAAGGTGTCACACAAGACACATCTGATGATGGGTAAATGCAAAGAGCTGTCTCAAGACATTCGCAACCTAATTGTTGCAAAACATAATGATGGCATTGGTTAAAGGTGCATTTCTAAGCTTCTGAATGTTCCAGTGAGCACTGTTGGGCCCATAATACGGAAGTGGAAAGACAATCATTACACCATAAATTTGCCTCGACCAGGTGCTCCTCGCAAGATTTCTGACAGAGGAGTGAAAAGAATAATCAGAAGAGTTGTCCAAGAGCCAAGGACCACGTGTGGAGAGCTTAAAAAAAAACTTGCAATTAACAGGTACTGTTGTCTCAAAAAAACATTAAGTAATGCACTCCACCGCCATGGCCTGTATGCACGCTCACCATGCAAGACTACATTGCTTGAAAAAGCATGTTTGTCACAGGTGTACTAGGGTGGGACACCTGTTCCATGGGACTGAGTAGTGGACTCAAGTAATGAATATGTATATTTCTGTTATTTGTACATATTGTGTTCTTTTATATCAATTGTCAGTTCTTTATTTGTTAAAAAAGTTTGAAATATCCAATAAATTTCATTCCACTTCATGATTGTGTCCCACTTGTTGTTGATTCTTCACAAAAAAATACAGTTTTATATCTTTATGTGTGAAGCCTAAAATGTGGCAAAAGGTCGAAAAGTTCAAGGGAGCCGAATACTTTCACAAGGCACTGTATGAGTGACTTGCGTATTTCCAGGCGAAGTGAGTTTAACCCTGAAGTTGTGCCATCCTCTATGTCAACTCGTCCTGTTAATATAATAGATAAAATGAGGATGGACATTTCAGCAAGACAATGATCCAAAACATACAGCCAAGGAAACTTTCAATTGGTTTCAAAGAAAGAAAATAAAGCTGCTATAATGGGCCAGCTAATCACCTGACTTAAATCCAATTTAAAAAATCTATGGAAAGAACTGAAGATCAAGATTCATAGAAGAGGTCCACGGAACCTTCAAGATTTCAAGACTGTTTGTGTGGAAGAATGAGCCAAAATCACACCAGAGTAATGGATGCGACTAGTTCATTTTTACTTGGGTTGTTACCAACATCTGGTGAAAATTTCATGTCAATAGCACCTTTGGAAATATACTTACTGATAAAAATTGTGATGTGTTCATTACTTATTTCAGCCACTGTACACGTGGATAGGTCATATAATTTCAAACAGCATTTCTCCATACAGACCACTTTAACATAGTTTCTTTAAGAAAGCATTAATTATTTTCTTAACAAATCTTTTTTATCTGAGACATCAAAGTCAAAGTCAAAGTGGTTTATTTATCATATGCATTGAATAACATACATCATCCTATGCAGAGAAATTCTTTTTGACATGGCTCGGCAATTCTATGCAGTGGGCTTAAAAACAAGAATTACAACAATATAAGAGTTTTTAAAATAGTAATGACAATAGTAATAATAATAATAGTAATAATAATAATAATAATAAAATGCTATGAACTGAGCAGTGGTCTGGAAAATGTACAACAGTAGAAGTAGTAAATGTTATAGAATTGGCATGGAAAATTGCTTTTAAAGGTGCGTTTAAATTCTGCTACATCAGATGTAGAGAGCATAAGGTGACCAGAGAGTGTTAGTGCTCAACAGACGATTTGCGATCAGTGTCTGTGTTCCATGTTGAGCAGCTGGATGGCCTGTGGGAAGAAACTGTTTTTAAGTCTGGTGGTCCGTGCCTTGATGCTCCGGTAACGTCTACCAGATGGCAGTAGTGAGAAAAGTTCACGGCCTGGGTGGCTGTGGTCTTTGAGGATGTTTTTTGTTTTCCTAAGGCATCGCTTATGGTAGATGCCTTGCACGGAGGGGAGGCAGCAGCCAATGATGCGCTC
>JACXGM010024579.1:0-15673 GCA_016801145.1 Umbra pygmaea
ACTGGTACAACTGTTGGATCTGAGTGTTCAGCAGTAAGTACTGGTACAACTGTTGGATCTGAGTGTTCAGCAGTAAGTACTGGTACAACTGTTGGATCTGAGTGTTCAGCAGTAAGTACTGGTACAACTGTTGGATCTGAGTGTTCAGCAGTAAGTACTGGTACAACTGTTGGATCTGAGTGTTCAGCAGTAAGTACTGCTATGAAGGTCATGGATTTGGAGCAACACCCCTTCCACTAGACTATTTAAAACAGACTGTGACCAGAAAAGATTTTAGACCAGAGAATCAGCTCAAACAGAGGCTGTAGGGTCCACAAAGCTGAGCTGCTTACTTAGTATTTTAATATCAGAAAACAAACAAATGTGCAGTATATTAGTATTTGGCTATGAGACATGTACAATATGTATGATTTGTGTAATATACTTTTTGAATCTATCATAATTTTACCAGGCATGCCACGTGGTAACATATTTATCTCCAGCAATGCACTGGGGAATAGTTATTGGGGAGAAGGGAAATATGAAATATGAAAAATGTACAATGTTTATGATATGTTCATTTTACTATGTAATGTAGAGTGTCTATGTTGAGATACAGCAGCAGTACCGTGTTTATGACAATAATAAATAATAAATAATATAAATAAATAATAAAGTTCATCCTATCCTGCAGTTGGTGTAGCGGGCTAAACTCCTGGCTCCAGCCTACACATTCCCCCTGGCGATGGGGGATCGAAACCCAGCACGGACAGCTGTCTGTGCCCATCCTCTCTGTCTCCCCCTACCTGTCTCCCTGGCATCTGCTTCCTCGCGTCATGTGATTACAAAAAACAATAATAAAAGATACCCAGCCACAAAAGCGTATAAAGTTCATCCTGTCCTAAGTACATCTGAGCCCTGCAGGTCACAACACTTGGCCGCGCTTCATGGCAGGTTAGCATTTTTCCTCATGAATCATGTTCTGGAGGAAACGCTACCCCAAAGGCACAAAGTATGTAAATGGCTAACTTAATGGTCAGGGCGGAGCTTACATTTTAAACAGGATGCATTTTCTGAGAAGACATTTAACCAGATTGAATTCTTATTTCCCCACTAAACTCTAACATTAACTCCTCACCTAACACTAACCTTAACCAACCATATCAGAACTCTTTCCATAATTGTTCTAAATTAAACTTCAATGGTTTGGCTTTAGAGATGGGATATAACCTTCACCCTCTTCATTGATTCCACCCATTTCTGAAAGAAGCTGAGCTGCCTCCACAACAAGATTTATAATGATAAATGCTAAGCTGCATTTAAAATAAATTGCCTTTTCGTCCCTAGTGTATATTAGGCTAAATCGCCTGGAAACAGCACACTGGATTATACAATACTTCTAGTAGCAACAGTACTACAGTAGGTGTCACATTTTCACGAAATCCCATGATCTGCTTTAGCCTAGCTAGACTAACATTAGGATGACAATTATTATTAAAAAAACTGTATTTCAGTATTTTAATGCCTTGAAATATGAATATGACATCTATCCATTCCAGTTCATACACAGCATGACATAGCATACAATACTGTAGAATGACCAGATCTGTAGGGAGGACAGAATGAACTGCATATACTGTTTTACAAACTGTCTCATCTCGAATCCCAGAACAATCTATCCAACCAGGAAATGGGTTGACTAGTATCCCCAATCCAGCTCTTAGAACATGTCAGGACCTCTCTATGAGGCCTAATGGGAGTCCAAAACTGAGCGCTTGATCCATGAAAACATGTATATGCCACTGAAATATAACTACTGCAGCAAACACTAGACATTAAACACCTGTTCATAAACTCTGACAAGCTGCGTTCTGTGGAGCGTTGGCAATAATATAGTGCACTGGAGAACTCCATTGACCTTCAGAACTCTCCCAAAAAGGCATTTACACACTCAGGAGTAACGATGCAATTACCTTTTATTTGTCCGGTTTAACTGTATTTTACCCAAATAAGAAAAACAGCATTTTCAATGTCCCCCATCCTATTTTATGCAAGTAGAAGTATTACAACAATTCAACACATATGAGCCAAATGTCCCAATACCTATGCTCACAGAAAATGGCAGGATAGAACTCTGAAAGAGCTGTTAAAACATATAAGTTGAAACAGACTGAAATAAAAGGTGCCAGTCAGTACTCTTTTCTCATATTCATCTTTGAATCCTATTGCCATACGCGTTGACTGTACAGAAAAAATATCAAATTTGATTTTACAGTCTAAAATGTTTGTTTAGTGTTGTCATGTACTTAGAGGGAGTTAGGCATGGCGGAAACAATCAATCAAAAAAATCACTCTCTGCGAGAAAACTAGTAATGTGGAGTACAATAGCATAAACAATGACCGATACAGCAGTGAAGGTAATGAAGCATAATAACGCCTCCTAACGAGGCTGAAAAAATTCACCTGAAGTGCTTTTCCTAATAAAACCCAGAACTCCGAATATGGGTCTACTCATCTCGATGTGGCCACAAAGTGGCAGCCATGAATCATTATGTGTATTTAACTTCTTTTTTTCCTAATTTACCTTCGATGTGTTAACATTAAAATTTTTCAATTAAGGGTTCACAAATCTCCCATCTAAAGGATTGTGACAGTTAGGAGTATATGAAAATAGATGCTTATTTCCAAAACCTAAATTAGGTAATGTTAAAAAAAACATTGCTAAAGTCGCTATAGTCTCTTGGTCCCCTCCAATACAATGTGTTACATTCAAAGCCAAATAAGGGGCGTTTAGACCAGGGGCCTCATGTATAAAAGATTGCACAGCTTTACATACCATTAGATGGTGTACAGCCAAAACGTGAAGAGTACCTACGCACAGAAATATTCTGTTGTATAAAACCAGTCGTACGCCAGGTCCTGCGCACATTTTCTTAATAAATAATAATCAACGTGAGTTTGGCCGCACGTGAATGAGCCACTGACCCCCCCTTGCCTCCTACCATATATGAATATGCAGATATTTGAGAAAATATGTAAACTGAGGAGTCCGGCACGAAGGCGACCGAGGAGGAGGAGCAGGGGGAGGAGGGGAGAGTGTGTAGCCAGCACCTCCATGGCAGGGGATACAGCGCACACTGGATCAGCTGTGCCGCGTGCCTCCGCTGCTGAGGGACGCTAGACTGGCTGTTAGGGCTGCACAATTATGGCCAAAATGATAATCACGATTATTTTTATCAATGTTGAGATCATGATTATTTATCACGATTATTTGTTGATTTTAACCAAAACTAATTTTATTGTCACATAGGCTAATTAAAACTGCTTTCTCATCCATATTGTGCTACATTCCTGCTAATGTACAAATATGTGCATAAAAATAAAATGGTTCCTCTTATTCACCAAAATTCAGTGCATCTCCCCAAAGAATAAATAAAAATAAAAACTGAAGAACGTATGTTTATTTTGTTATTTTTTATGTGTAAAAGCATGTAAACCATGATGCTCTTGGACCAGTGTGCAAAGTTTGGAGGCCATACAAACAAGTCAACATCAAAATGCTACACCCATTTCTCATTATATTTCTATACGTTTTTGAAATCTCATTCATTTTTCACTTCCAAAAACTGTTGGTGTTGTGCAGGATGATGCCCTACATCATTGCAGAGTTGTTATTTTGTCATTTTTGCTTCCTGCTTCCTGTCTGTAATGTGTTTAGTAAAAAAAAACTTTGAGGCGCCATAGCTCCGGCTGTGTTTAAAGGACACCTTCGGTGCAAAATGAACCATGGGGTTAATAACACATTGGTACCGAGTCGTTCTTTGGGATATGTTTTCATGCTATTTGAATGTGCCCAGTTTTCGTGCAGACTGAAAATTACCTTATAATGCTAGTTGTGAGGGCATGGATGAAGGACATTTTTTTTTGCTATATCATACCACCAACAAGGCTCAAAATAGCACCACACTTCCACGGTAGCATAATGAGGGTCCCTACATGCAAACCGAAACATTGAGAACTTTGTAAGTGTACAGACAGTTTATTAAAAAAATAGTTTAAAAGACAGTACCGTTTGTGTATACAACCTGGCGCCAACTTTGGAAAACAGACTCGACCAGTTGAACCACAAACACCGTGAGCTGAACTGAAATCTTCCATGGCAAGAGGTTTTGCGGTCATTCATGCAGATTAATGAGCAAGACTTACAGCTGGCAATGCGAACTAAAATCAAACACAATTTGCTTACAGTTCAGCTCACGTTCAGCAGCACGGAGTTCAGAAGCACACAGTTTGTGTTTTGACTGGTCGAGTCTGTTTTCCGATACCCAAAGGGATGATCCACCACTCATTCCTTTCGTCTGATCTTCCTCTTTCCAATGGTACCAAGATTTATTCACACAAATTTGATCATGGGACACCAAAATCGTGATCGAATAAAAAATGTATTTGTGCAGCCCTACTGGCCGTGTCCTCACCGATGCTGTGCTGCAGTCACAAAACGATATTGTGAACAGCATGAGGGAAACAGTGAGAGAATTAAGACGAGTTAATGATGGCCTGGCTAACTTATGTGACGCAATAAAGAAAGTGAAAAGGTAAATGCAACTTGTCATGAGTAGAGCCAGACACTTCAAACAAATTTGTGCATCACAGATCACTTGCACAATAATAGAGTGGAAGTGTTTATGACTCTGACCGAAGTTTTAAGGCTGCTACATTGGGCCTAATGTTCGGGGGCCCCGGGTCAGGTTCCTCCATCTCTGCTTCGGCCTGTGGTGGAGGCGCACCACGTTTGTTTGCGACATTGTGCAGCACACTACATGCCAGCACAATGCGACACACCTTCTGTGGGCAGTAAAGCAGCATGTCACCGGTTCTATCCAGGCAGTGCCAATGGCCTTTCAGCTGCCCTATGGTCCGCTCCACCACTGACTGAGCCTGAGTATGTACATCATTGTACCGCTGCTCTTGCTCATTCTGGGGGTTTGTGAGCGGGGGGAGGAGCCAAGTTTGGAACGGGTAACCATGGTCACCTACGGATATACATTAACCACATACTCAGATGCCAATACAAGATCATTGCCTTATTTTACCGTAGCCTAATGATCATAAATGACATATATTAACAATAAGTTAACAATCCTGCACAGCCCCTGCTTGAAGTCTGTTCCCCACACTGCTATTTCGCAGGATAAATGAATCATGAGTAGAGCCAGACACTTCAAACAAATTTGTGCATCACAGATCACTTGCACAATAATAGAGTGGAAGTGTTTTCTGTTCACATAAGCAAATTCATTATCAGATGATGTCCTTATAGCAATCGATGGCTCCGATTACATTTTGAAATCGGCTCATCGCTGTGAATTGCAGTTTAATGTTGGCCTGCTCACTGACGGTGAAGGGAGACCATTCCATACAGCTGGCACAGCGTGGCTTAGGGATGGTTGGGAAATGCCTTATCGGTCAGCTAGCTCTCTCTGGAAAGCCCCCGTTGCGTGCAAGCCCAGTGTGGTGAGAACTTGCAAGGAGACAGGCGACGTGTGGTTTCTTGCTATCTCATGTTCTAACGCTCAGCACAGAGTTCCAACAGGATAGCCCTTGGCAACCTGAATGGACTCATAAGCCAGTCATCATCGTGGGCCAGCAAATCAGTTTGGTCTCTGAATAAACGCTGTCTTCTAGCAGTGCCAGATGTCTTCTAGCTGTGCCAGAGCAGCCATTGCGCATCAAGCACAGCAACATCTTTTACGCATTCTTTTATAGGCTACACCTAATTTCCCACACCTTGTTCACTAATTTACACCTAATCCACAGGATCAATTGAGCGTCACATGTGAGTGATTTTGCCCACCTGTTAATAAAATTTCATCCTTGGAAGGTGGATCCGTGCGTCATGCCTCCTGTGCTCTATGGATGAGCCGGAGTCAATTGCATTTTCCAATGCCAATCTTGTAGTTGCACAGCGAGTATACAGGTCCTTCTCAAGAAATTAGCATATTGTGATAAAGTTCATTATTTTCCATAATGTAATGATAAAAATTAAACTTTCATATATTTTAGATTAATTGCACACCAACTGAAATATTTCAGGTCATTTATTGTTTTAATACTAATGATTTTGGCATACAGCTCATGAAAACCCCAAATTCCTATCTCAAAGAATTAGCATATCATGAAAAGGGTCTCTAAACAAGCTATTAACCTAATCATCTGAATCAACTAATTAACTCTAAACACCTGCAAAGGATTCCATTTTGATATGAATCATCCACATCAATAATTAAACATTTATTGGTGGAGGCAATTATGTTTTTTGAATAGTCAACATCATAGACGTAGCTGTAGTGTAAACTTTATTTAGTAATGTTTGGTGAGTTTCTGAATTAGAATTTGCAGAGCCAGACAAGACTTTGCGGACGGCTCGCACATTCTCACATCTGCTTAAAATTTTGCGTGACGGCCAGCACATTCTCACTTCAAGTAAATGTTTATACATCACACCATTTTTACAACTTTTTGTACGTACACATCATTTACACATGAGGCCCCAGGAGGCAATTCCCGGTAAATGGATCTCTGTTAAGAGAAAAGGAGATTGTTCTGACTAACTGCCTCCTGTCATAACATTTACATTTTAGGACTTTAGTAGATGCTCTTATCCAGAGCGACTTACAGTAAGTACAGGGACATAACCCCTGGAACCAACTTAGGGTAAAGCCTTGCTCAAGGACACAACGACATTTGGCACAGTCAGGAATCTAACCGGCAAGCTTCTGAATACAAGTCTGACTCCTTAACCACTGAGCCATCCGATGCCCGAGAGTCTCTTGTACGTTTACTGTTACTGTTTGTTTAAGTCTATTAAACCATACTGTTGTTCAGGCTTATCTTTTACATCCACCAATACTACCTACAGACCAAGGTTTTATTTCCATGCAATACATTCATATGGTATCTCTGAAATCAAAATGATGCACAGAATTCAACTGCTGAGTTATTTTATTATATTTTTTTATATAATTTTTTTGTAACAGAACAGGAGGATGCAGAAGCCAGAGAGACCGGTAGGGGGAGACAGAGAGGAAGAGCACAGACGGTTAGCCGAGCTGGGGCTCAAACCCCCGTTGACAGTGGGCATGTGTTGATTGGAGTTGGAAGCTAAGACCACTACACAAAACTCTTGCATGCGTCTTTTTGTTTTTACCATTATTTAAGCAGGCAAGTTAACAAATAACTCATTGTTATTTGCAGCAACAACCAATTAGAGTTAACTGACCAGCTCATGGACAGAATGACATTTTCACCTTGGCAGTTGGAGGTGGTTCAATCGAAGGTGAGGGCCTAATGGACACCAGTCAGATGCCCTAATTACTAGGCCACCTGGCCGGCCTGTTCTGATTCAAGGATGCAATTTATGACACTATATAATGTTTCCACATAACAAAGAGCTGTCTAACAACTGTACCTGTCCATCAAGGTCGAAGGCCAGGCAGGCAATGCCATGTGTGTGAGTGTCCTTTAGGATGGACACGGTCTGGACTGTGTAGGAATCCCACACACAGATGTAAGGCTCCTTGCCCACTTGCCCTGTGGCTACCAGCACACGCTCCGGATGCAAGGCCAAGCTGGAAGGAGAGAGAGACAAACGTCAGAGGGAGAAGAGGAAGGGAAGTCAGCTGCAGACTTCAGAAAGCACGAGATGATTCAGAGCCTACAGGCCAAACAATCAGTGATTGGCCCTTTCATAGTGTGCCTGGTAGTGGACAAAGCAGAGAAAGGCCCGGTCTTCCAGACAGCAGAAGCTTTTAGGATTCACCTTGGATTTGTGACAGGCGAAGGCCACAATGTGCAATTAGTCCAATTAACCTTTTCCTGCTTAGACACACTGATAACATCATTCATAGTCCTTGGATCTCATACTGAGCTATTTTAGATACTCACACTCTGACCCCTGCCCTTCGCCCTCTTCACTGACACATCACCTGGGGCGACCAAGCACAGATGGACATCTGAATGTTGCATCACACTCACCTGTCAGCTCCCTCCCCCTAGTCCATCCTGACTACTCCCCCTCCTGCTCCTGCAACTCAATCTTTGTCTACCCTGACTCCTCCCACTTTTCTACCCAGCCCCTCCCCCTCTGCCTACCCTATACCCTCCCCTTCAACCTACCCAGACCCTTCCTCTATTGTCTAACATGCTCCTCCTCCACTGACTACCCTGTCCTCCCCCCCTCCATGGCTCTAGTTCTGAACTACTGCCTGCTGTCTTAAGCATCCCCCTTGTAGCAGCCGCCAGTCACATTCCAGGCAGGGCTGAATGATTCAGTGGGCAATTCTTCCCCTTGCCTTGTCCTGTTATAAATGTACATTATGTGTCATAATATAACAGAGATCCCACCATTATCATCCGGTTGCCTGATTTTGGAATGCCCCTGCATAACTTCTAATGCTGTATGTATGAAGCCGTTGTAACAGCAGACTGAGGGGGATTCTCTGCTACCCTAGGTGTCTGTGGGAAACCAGGCTTCCTGAGTCAGGAGCTTATTTGTAATACTTTTTTGTCAACATTAATTAGCATTTTTAAATGGGCTCTCAGGACTATTGTTCTCATTCTGTCACAGCTATGAAAATTGCTTTTTAGCCCGCTGGTGTTTTTCCTCTATTTAGCCGTGGTGCTGCCTTAGTTTAAAGTCAGAGATGGGATGGTAGAGCAGAGGGGCAGGGCAGGACTTTGACACCACATCTCCATGTCAGTACTTCAGTACTTCACGTCAGAGAGGTTTACTCTTTACGGCCCCCTTCCCCCCCACAAATGTGAACACAGTCCAACCAGGCACCACTTGTCCTCTCCTCTTACACAAATTACATAATCACATCTAAGCTACTAAAAATAGAAGAAGAGAAAATGATTGGTGCTCTTTGAAATCCAGGAGGACAGCATATTACAATTATTTCCAAACTGTGTATTATATTCAACAATGCATGGATATCAGTATCGTACAGCAACATTACTCAGTTTAAAAATTAAACTAACAGAATTAAATTAGGTACATTTTACCTGAGTGATTACACACTAAGATCTATTGGATTCTCAAAAAAAATAACTTCAAACTGAACCCATGTTCTATACACAATATTTTAATGTGCAGTATTTAACATGTAGCAGTGTATAATGGAAAGCGCATACATGATATTACAGAGTAAGCCTTCAATAAGAAATTTCAGTTTATAAAATGTTTTGACAACGTAAGAAGTAATTTTAAGGTGTTTTGAGTTTTATAGTCCTATAAACAGAGTGACTAGGACAGGCAATGTAAAATCCATAACAGAATTTCATAGACTGTAATAAGTAAAGGAACCTAGAAGAACCTTCTAGATTACCACACACGTAAAATACCTATTAAAAAAAACCTTCTAAGGTTCAAACTGCAACCGTTTTTCTGATGGAACGGGTTCCATTTTGAACATGTTAAATAACATTCTAGAGGTGGCATCTTATCAGACTGTAGGCAATCTGAGAGGCCTTTGTTTTTGGAAAACTGTTAGTGTAAATGTCGTTTTCCATTCATCATATTTATATCATAACTGTGAGAGATTATATGTGATATTTGCATCATCTTAAATACAAATATTGAGTCTGGAGATTAGATTGAGAAATATTCATTACAACTTTACACACTGAGTTATGGAATGTAGGATTTATACTTCACTTCATATTTCACATCTTTGCTTGCACAGCGTCTGGTCTGGATTCTTTACAATTGATTCTGTGGTTGTGGAGGTTCAGATGTTCTTTCATTGTGGTTGCTTTGTGGTATTGGTCATTTGTTATATACATATACACAGTGCATCTGGAAAGGAATCACAGCGCTTTGCTTTTTCCACATTTTGTTATGTTACACCCTTTATTCTGAAATGGATTAAATTCATTATTTCCCTAAATATTCTAAAAACAATACCCCATAATGACAATGTGAAAGAGTGTGTTTGAAATCTTCGCAAATTTATTAAAAATACAAAGCGAAAAAAGCACATGTACATAAGTATTCACAGCCTCTGCTCAATACTTTATTGAAGCACCTTGGGCAGCAATTACAGCTTCAAGTGTTTTTGAGTATGATGCTACAAGCTTGACACACCTATTTTTGGGCAGTTTCTCTCATTCTTCTTTGCAGGAACTCTCATGCTCCTTGTTGAATGGGGAGCGTCAGTGCACAGCCATTTTTAGATCTCTCCAGAGATGTTCAATCAGGTTCAAGTCTGGGCTCTGGCTGGGCCACTCGAGGACATTCACAAAGCGCTCTGGAGCAGGTTTTCAGCATGGATGTCTCTTTACCATTGCTGCCTTCATCTTGCCCTCAATGCTGACTAGTCTCCCTGTACCTGCCACTGAAAAACATGCCGACAGCATGATGCTGTCACCAACATGTTTAACTGTAGGGATGGTATTAGCCAGGTGATTCCTCCAGATATGATGCTTGCCATTCAGGCCATTGAGTTAAATCTTTGTTTCATCGGACCAGAGAATTTTGTTTCTCATGGTCTTAGAGTTCTTCAGGTGCCTTTTGGCAAAATCCGGGTGGGCTCTCATGTGCCTTTTACTGAGGAGTGGCTTCCGTCTGGCCACTCTGGCCACTCAGATGGTTGTTCTTCTGGAAGGTTCTCTCTCCACAGAGAAGCACTGGAGCTCTGTCAGAATAACCATTGGGTTCTTGATCACCTCCCTGACTAAGGCCCTTCTCCCCAGATCACTCAGTTTGGCCAGGCGGCCAGCTCTTGGAAATGTCCTGGTGGTTCCAAACTTCATCCATTTACAGATGATAGAGGCCACTGTGCTCATTGGGACCTTCAATGCTGCAGATATTTTTCTGTACCATTCCCCAGCTCTGTGCCTCGATAAAATCCTGTCTAGAAGGTCTACAGACAATTCCTTGGACTTCATGGCTTGGTTTGTGCTCTGACATGCACTGTTAACTGTGGGACCTTGTATAGACAGGTGTGTGCCTTTTACAATCATGTGCAATCAACTGAATTTACCACAGGTGGACTCCAATCAGGTTGTGGAAACATCTCAACGATGATCAGTGTAAACAGGATGCACCTGTGTGGCATGGCAAAGGCTGTGAATACTTATGTACTTTTTTAATTTTTTATTTTCAAAGTTAAGATTTCAAACACACTTCTTTCACATTGTCATTATGGGGTATTGTTTGTAGAATTTTTTTGGGAAATAATCTCTTCCAGAATAAGGGCGTAACATAAGTGAAGCACTGTGAATACTTTGCGGATGCACTGTATTGCTGAGTATAAACTGTGCTTTTACTCTTTGATCATCACAGTCCTTAGATCAAGAACACAGAAAAAGCCATTGGCTGTGATTCAGAATGAACTCCATGGTTGAATTCCTCTAGCCAAACGCCAGGATGACTTTCACGTTTCTGCCCTCAACAGACACAGAGAAGCTCCGCTGCAGGGACAAGGGACTTTTTAAATCTCAGCATGGAGAAATGTCCTCAATAAGGGAATCACAGGCCTCAAGCAGAGGCCTGTATTTTCCTCAGAGCTGCAGGAGTGTGTGTGAAGAGGCAGGAGGAGGACAATCACAAGTGAATGCTTTCCCATACACCCTTTCCATTAACAATGGGATGAGACTGAGGTAGTAAACTCCCACTTCTCAACGCTGAGCTGTGACCTGAATGGACAAGCCAAACTGCAAGTCAACCTAGGCAGTGATTAGCTGTGGCACAGTGCATCCTTCAGTCGCTACATCTATTCAATTGGTTCCTATCATAAACTCTCTTGGTGTTTTCCTTCCTTCTACTAACATCTAGAGACTACTACAATAGAGACAATCCTGTGGTACAATAACATTACTAGACCTACTGCAGTTACATTTCTGTCAGCTAATAAGATTGGTAAACACTTCACTAAAGGCCTGGACTGGGAGGAGGTGCAGTGCTGCAGTGCTCTGGTTTGATAAATGTTCTTATTCTAGGTAGGCAGGTGGGTGTGTTATACTGGTCCACTCTGGAGATGTAGTGAGCAGGGCATGCAGAGAATAAACCAATCCTAACCCAGGTGACAGCGGCTCAGTGACATGTCTACTAGGGACTGCACCTTCTGAGTAATCAGGACCTGTTGGTGCAATATTACGCACATTTGGGACACCTGTTTCTAACTCCTCATTACTAAATGTATGCCTCTGTTTGCCTGTTTATCCTTGTTGGGTATTTCGTGATCAGTACTGCTTGTGGTCTTTGTAAACTAAATATTATTAGAGGTCCAAGCCAAAGGGGGCTGGGTACTGCGTTTGCAAGGCAACACGGTTCACAGATGTAGCGGAGCTGTGGAACCCTATTGTTTTCCTAAGGATTATTAGTATTCTTCCGCCTCTAAAAGTCATGCTACAGCCTAAACAGTACATGGTCATGGGGTGCCATTTTCAGGACTGGTCCAGATCCCTGCAAGGACCTCTTACAGAAAATTCTACCACTTCCACCACTAGGTGGCGCTATAGCAGAAAACACATTTGGCCTTATAACTCTGAAACCGTACATCACACCTTAAAAATACACACATTTATGTGTCCCCTGAGTTCAGCTGAATCCTATGATATAGGCCACGCCCATTCCCGCCTATGCTTTAATATGCAAGAAATTGCAATTTATTATAAACCTTCTTTTTCAACCTCCTCCTAGAAGGTGCGACCGATCTGCACGAAACTTGGTCCGTAGGATCTCCAGATCGACCTGACAAAAATTCATCAAAATAATTTTAATCTGATGAAAATTGCGCAAAGTACGCACAAACAAATTTGTGTAGCTAGCTACGAAAACACAAACTTTGCCATATCTCAGCCAAAATAAATGGTATAATCACCAAAAGTTATCAAAATAATTTTGCTATGTTAAACTATGTGCAATTGATGACCAAACAAAATTTCGTAGCTAGCTACGAAGCACAAACTTTAGCATATCTCTGCCAAATGAAATGCTATCATCAAAAATCTTGAGATTCTTGTTCAACGTCCCACTACGATGTTTTGTACCAAATTCGGCAAATAGTGGCCATTAGGGGTGCTATAGTCAACGTAGACCAGTTTTGGCCCTTTCACTCAATCAATGTTAATGGGATATTAATATTAACATACCACATACCTTGCAGCTCACACCTCTCGATATTTCCTGACGTTTGCCCTACCGTTACGCTTTGGGTTCTACTTTCCATGATGACTATTCAAAAATTTGGAAAAAAAATTGTAAATATTTTTTTATGTGTCAGATGTAATAGAACGTATATAAAATGTGTATTGTATTCGCATAGGCTACAATTTGTTTCAAACATCAACATACTATGTGATGGCATTTCATCATCTACTTTGTTAGATTGAAATATGTGTCTTCTTGCTAATGACAACTGTTTGTCTTCTCTGAGATGATTTTCGACAGTTATCGATGCACTTCTTTCAACAATTTGAACTGGCTCGGTAATGCCAGAGCTTGGGTGTTGCAATATTTCCTGGCATTTATGTCACCGCCATCGCGCGTAGGGTTCATGGATGTATTAAGGGAACTGGATGGTGCGTTCGGCACAAAGCCCCATTCATTCCAATGAAAGTTGCTCAAAAGCGCAGGAAGCAAACATGGAGCTCCAAAATACCTGTATCTTCTGCAGCCCAACGGACATGTGCACTAGCAACAGTTTGTTTGTGTAGTCGTAGCAACCTGTAGCAATGGCCCAATGGACATGTGCACGAGCAACAGTTTGTCTGTGTTGTTGTAGCAACCGGTAGCAACACTGTGCGTTCATCATGCCTAGTTTAATAACTCTGGATTTGGCTATTATTGACTGTTGAAAAATGTTTCAAACCTAATGTTTTAAACAGGGACCCTTTAAATGTTCGGGCTGGTAAGCTGATGTACCCCCAAAAAAATGATCAGCTGAAATATTGAACTTTCTTTCACCATGAAAGTCTATGGGAAAAAGTATTTTTGGGCTGCAGTGATGCAGTTCCACCGTTCGCCGCTAAACCCATGGTTGCTTTAACTTCCGTGTCTATGCCTACCCCCTTGCTTAAGTTCATAGGTTCCGCTTTCGTGGGCTCCGCGTGTCATCAGGGGCGACTTGCGCCAGGGGGGACTCGCGTCAGGAAGGTTTGGACCCTGTCATAACTGCTTGCTAGTTTTTGTTTGGTTTACCTACAGTATATCTACATACCACTGTTCGGTTGTATTACTACTCTCCTGAATTCTGTTTGGAAGAAGATTGTTTCTGTTGGAAGAAAGGAACACATATTTAAGAAAGGAACACCTTGAAAACGCACTTGCCTCCATCTCTTCTCTCTTGAATGCATGACACTCAGGGACATGGCATGAATGACCACCTGTTGTCATGGCGACACGGGGCCCATTAGGAGAACAGTCAAAGGTCATTCAGGGCAAACAGGGACCATTTACAGAAAGTAGACAATAGGGGGCTCAGTGGTTATGAGGAAGAAGGGTTTCTCTAATGTATTGTGCATGTGCAGAATATAAATTGTGTTTACAAATGGACCGCTACAACAGCCTGTCTATCTTCAATCCAAGACACGACAATAGTAATTTGTCTCCTGATTGTTATAATTATAATAATGTGTATTATGGTACTGTATATAAAAACACAGCTATATAAAAAAGGCAGCAATGATGTTGCAAACTTAGAAACTAGTGATTAGCAAGTAGTTGCTAGTTTCTAAGTCAGGTTTGATCCACAGTAAAGCAGCAGTCACCTTGCCTGCTCTTGTCAAGGATTATAAGGTAGTAGAGGATTAGCACACTTTTTAAGTCAGTATGTCTCGTCCTTGGCTTCTATAAAGCATGTTTAATCTATCCACCTGTAATACACAATGTACTACACCTGTCTCTCTGTGCACAGGCTGCTCAGAACTCAGAACTACAGTATAAAAAATAGCCACAAAATGGAGCATTCTCTAGTTTGTAGGCAAGATCAACATTGCAATTGACAGACTTTTTAGTATGCACTGAAGCACTGTCAATCCACGCAGAGTTGCTGCAAATACCACTCCACTTCAGAAACTCTTTTTGTTGGGCTGTCATGCATCCACGTTAAATATTACAACAAGAATTTCATTGTGTGAGTGCACGAGTATACGCATGTGTGCACGTGTAAGGACGGGGGGGTCAGGACGAGCTGGAAGAGTGATGGCAGTACTGGGGGTGGAAAATACATGCTTTGCAGCAGCACTGGCCAGGATAAGCAGCTTTGGATAATGAATGAATGTAGGATTGTAGTACTAGTGTAAGATTTGGAACAGGCAAGTGCCAACTACTATCCAGAAATGGAAGCTGATGGCTTTTTGCTGGGAAACCAGTAAGAGCAAAAGGTTAGTCCTGATCTATTAGCATCACCGTAAGAGGCTAAATCACACCAGCATGACTTCGCCCTTAAAACATGCATGTTCATGCCATGCTTGACCAAGCATAGTTTCAGCACACTGTAAAAAAAATATGTATTTTTACAGTAAGTTTCTGTAAAATTTTACATGCTTTTTTCTGTATTTCAGAATAAAGGTCAAATGTAGATAAAATTACAGAAATAACCCATAATTTTACAGTTGTCTTGTAAATAAACAGTAAAAATCTATAATGACAAAATACGGAAATAATCTGTTTTATTACAGAGTTTAATAC